>CAKAOJ020000121.1:4277500-4469754 GCA_916701645.2 Sebastolobus alascanus
TTCTTACTTAGATTTAACGTTAATAGTTCTTAGTTGCAACCCTAATACATTTCCTCTAATCTGTACATACACATGGAACTAACCGATAAGAGGAGAAATCACAGAATTCTTTGAATCTGAGAAACACAAAATAAGATGTAAGAGTTTAAAAAATGAATGGATGGCCTTGATAGCTTGGTATTTTTAGATAAAATGTAGAAACTCGATTAAAAAACATCCAAATCCATCAGTTCTGTTGTCGTTTCTACCTCCCTTTACTACTTCCTGTGAGTAAAACCCTATATTGAGTATTGGTGTGAAGATTTGCATCAGGATTTCAAGACGCAAGACCCAAAAGTTTGAATGTAATGTCCAATTTAAGTGTGGAAATCCTTCCATTACCTTCAAAAGTATGTTATGATATAGTTGTAGAGGTAATCATACATGTTAAAGCTGCTTGTGGAAAACCACATTACTGTGAACTTGGATAGTTTCTATTTCTGCCACACATACTGTACATATCACAGTCACCTCTCTCATAATTGAGGTGTTAAAAACTCCCTCTCCCTCCGTCCTTAGGTGCTGGTAAATGTTCTAGATGTGAACGATGTGACGCCCACCTTCCCCAGAGCCTATGAGGGACCCTTCGAGGTGACCGAGGGCCAGCCAGGACCTCGAGTCTGGACTTTCAGAGCCAGCGATGAAGATTCTGGGCTCAACGGCAAAGTGGAGTACAGCATCACCGGTGGAGATCCCCAGAGTTAGTACCGGATTGTTCTGTCAAGAGAGCGATACACTATTAAATCCTCACTGTGTGTCTCTGAGCCTCTGTCTCTGTCTCTCTCGCAGATGAGTTCATGGTTTCTCCAGTGGAGGGCGAGCTTCGGGTGAGGAAGGATGTAGAGCTGGACAGAGAGACAACAGCCTTCTATAACATCACTGTCACAGCCCGAGACCTGGGCACGCCGTCTCGCAACAGCTCGGTGGGCCTCTATTACACAAACACACGCATGCAAGAGGCCACACACTCTCACCATATCCTCTTGAACAATATGGATCTCGCAAGCTTCACTTCTGTGCTGCAATTTGGCTTGCAGGGACATTATAACAACAACATATGGAACATTTCAACTTCCAACAAATGAATAGATGGTTTGTGAGGTTTGTACACATGACCTACAGTACAGTACATACAAAAAAATAGTACCTCTCTCACAAACTATACTACGCTATTCTATCCATGATCATGAAAAAATAGCAAAAAAAAAATAGCTTTGATCTATACGTGCTGTGAAAAGAGGTTAACATATAATTAAGAACTGTTTTTAAACATGTTACATGTTATAACAGCTGCTTAACGAATATTTTTGATGGACTTATTAGGAGTTGTGTGGCACAATGTTTTTTTGACATATATTGTAGGAAGGCAATCTAAATACGAGTTACTGTGAACAGGCACGAGTGTGAAGTTTTATTATTGTCTTGGCGTGTTTTCTTCAGGTGGTGGTGGGGATCCATGTCCGAGACATCAACGACAACGACCCAGTCCTCCTGAACCTGCCTTACAACACCAGCGTGAGTGAAGGCGCCACCATACACACCTCTGTGGCCAGAGTCCGGGCGCGAGATGCAGACAGCGGACGGAACGCGTTGCTCACTTATAACATCACCGCTGGCAACCGGGATGGAGCCTTCTACATCAACGACACGGTGAGATAAAGGGGTGGTGCTTGAAACTTTCAACCACAGTGGGCAGCAAAACACCGATTATCAGCCTCTTTAGGTAGAAAACAGAAAAATCGGACTTACTGATGTGGTAAAGGTGGAGCAGGTGGTAAAAAAGAAAGAAGCGTTGGGGAAGAAGTGTGAGACTCGTGACTGGCAGCTCCCAGATTTGATCACGCATTAAGCTGTCAGTTGAACTTAAGACAGATGTTCCAGCTCCCTTTCATCTACAGTCTGCACTTAGCGCTTGTACAGCCTTGCTACAGATATCTTTACAGATGTCGGCAGCATACGCATTTGTGGATTTACAGCATAACTATATTACAGAGTATAGAAGGGAAGGTGAAAAGACATATACTGTAATGGCACCAGGGTGTACATGGGTAATAAAACATACTGTCATATCGAGAATGAATCTGTAAACACACTCGTGATTTACCTCTTCCTCTCTGTGTCTGTCAGACAGGTGTGGTGCAGGTGAACAGACCGCTGGACAGAGAGCGAGTGGCTGAGTACAGACTCACCATCACTGTCAAAGACAACCCCGAGAACCCCCGCATCGCTCGCAGGGTAAACCCCACCCTCCTGTGCACATATACTGCAAGCGTTCACACATGTTTCCACGTTTTTCAAAGAGTGACTTCGGAATTCATAACAGCCAATCCTGAATTTTAGATGCTCAATGGCGTTGTACTACTATAATAATACTAATGTAATATTCATTTGTAGGAGTTTCTGCTGACTTTCTGCACCAGAAGTTAATTTCTTAAAATGAGAGCGTTATAGGACATCTTTCTTTATGCAGGCGTTTTGTGATCTAGGCTGATAACCTGTCCTGCCTTTAAGCACTATTGTAGTTTGTAGCTTATAACCAGAATCTCATGCACACTATTTACTTAAGAGCCTGAGAACCATCCAAACGGCAGTTGCAAGGTTTTTCTATAAAAACAATGTGGCCTGCTTTAAACGTTGCCTCTGTGGCAGAGGTGAGAAACTGTTCCAAACCAGAGCTGCAAAAAGCAGCTGCAACCACCAGCATGGTGAAAGCAGCCTGTTGGTGTGTGCACAGCAAAACAACTGCAAAACATGTCTATTCTCCAAAGCAGTGGAGTGCTTTGTAGCAATGTGCCTCTTTGAGGGCTGATTAACGTATTTCTTTCTCCTCCTCACTCTTATTCTCATCTTCCTTCTATACCACACAATTATCTGCTCATATAATTGTTTCTCCATCCTCCCACACCACCAGGATGCAGACCTGTTGGTGATCACCATTCTGGATGAGAATGACAACAGGCCTATATTCACCAGGACCAGCTACAGGGCTGAGATCACAGAGAACTCTGCAGCAGGTAGCACTCACGCTGGTGTGTCTATCTCTCTTTTCCCTTGAGTGGGGGCAATCTGTAGCTGCAGCACAGGGCATCGAGCCAAAACACTGTCTGTAACACTGTCTCGCCCACTTCCTGACTTTGTTTACATACAATTTTCTTTTCACTTTGAAAGTCAGAGGTGTGATAGTAGGACTGACTACATTACAATCCAATGGATTTGTTGACAACATGGACCAGCAATCTGTCACAAGAGCAGCAATTTAGATTATTTGGATGCATAATATGAGTTTCTTGATTATCAGAGTTAACAGAGTGGTGGCAGCAACATTTTACCAGAGTATCTTGGATATTTTCTATCTATATTTTCTAATATCTACTCTCAAGTCAAACTCACTGAATTTGCAGCCTGATTGTGATCATTTTATTTCTCCACCTGTCCCTCTCTTTATCTCTGCCCGTCTTTAGGTAGTAACGTAACAGTGTTAAATGGGCCAGTTCTGGCTGAGGATAAAGACATTGGGCCCAATGCTGTGGTGAAGTACCGCCTGCTGGGAGCCAGGGTGGACCTCTTTACTGTGGATGCCAATTCTGGTAACATTATAACTCCGCAGCAAGCAGACAGAGAGAGAAAAAAAACAGAAATTCAGTGGTTAATGTCTCTGTATCTCCCTCCAGGTGTGATACGTGTGCGTCAGGGAGCAAAGTTGGACCGTGAGGCGTTTCAGGAGCCTAGGGTAGAGCTCTTCCTGGTTGGAGAGGACATAGGAGGCTTAAACAGCAGTGTCCCTCTCACGGTCACCATCCTGGACCAGAATGACAACCCTCCTGTCTTCAGCCCGTCCAGTTTCAGCGTTCGACTCCCTGAGAACAGCCCCACTGGTGTGTAAATTGGCTAATGATCTGTGTGTATGAGTGGGCTTGGAATATTCCAATATTCATTCCCTTGTGTGAAGGTTAAGGGTCTACACGTTGGGAATCGCAATGACTGGTTACAAGAATACAAATGTTTGTGTGTCCTCTGTCTCTTCCAGGTGTGGTGGTGACTCAGCTGTCCGCCTCCGACGCTGATTCTGGCTCCAATGGCTGGCTGATGTATCGGCTGGAAAGCGGTGCTCAGGACCGCTTCGTGGTCGACCCGCTCTCTGGCGCGGTCCTGGTGGGTAACACCACCCTCGACAGAGAAGAGCGTGGGTCCTACCGCCTGGTCGTCATGGCGACTGATCGTGGCACACCCCCCATGTCGGGCACAGCCACCCTGACCGTCATCCTGGATGACGTCAACGACTCACGACCCCGTTTTGTAAAGCCCGTAACCATGATAAGCGTCAATGAGTCCACACCGCCGGGTGTGGTGGTGGCCACGCTGACCGCTGAGGACCCTGATCTGCATCCGCGGCTGGAGTATTACATCATCTCAGTGGAGGCGAAGGATGATGGGAACAAACCAGTGGATGGCCTGCAGGAGTCCTTCGGCATTGATTTGCACACCGGTGAGACATGGATCTCAGTCAAATGCAGTTTCTTGATCTACAAAGTTTAATTTTGACTGATGATGATATAGATATACTGAGTAAATTAAGTCTTACATTTGAGAAAATAGATGTGTTTTGGTGAATTTTCAGGTGCAGTGTTTGTTCGCAACCCGCTCAACAGAGAGCAGGTAGCGACATTTGAGATCATTGTGTCTGTCCATGACAACGCCAGTGTTGTTATTGACAAGTCAGAAAGCGTTCCCAACGGTAAGTCCATATTCTAACATGAAACTTATGTTCAGTTTTCATACATTCAGTAAGTTATTTTCACTCTGTATCTCCCTTATCATTATGACCTTCTCCTCCATAGCGAGACTAACCATAAACGTGTTGGATGTAAACGACAATGCCCCTCGTTTCCGGCCCTTGGGAGCGTCCAACTTCACAGAGAAGATTCTGGAAGGAGCTTTGTCGGGCACAACACTGCTATCAGTAACAGCTGTTGACCCGGATAAAGGTCCCAACGGCCAAGTCATCTACCAGCTGCTCCACCTGCCCCGAGGGGGATACGTTAGATTGGAGGACCCCTCCACTGGTATGTAGGCTGCAGGCTAAAATATTTACAGCGAATTCACCAACACTGTAAATATAAAGTACTTATATCTTTCATTTAAAGCCTCTGGACACCCACACAGGTGTTTTTAGTTAATGTGGCTGATTAGAACTCTTCTCAGGACGGTGTGGGCGAGTATAGACTGTAATTGATTGACATCTTCCTGAGTCTCCTGTTAGCTTTGTATAACCTGTTAGGGCGGGACAAATGACACCTTTATCATTCTTATAATTAGATAATCATCAAAGCTCTGGCCACCCTTCAACCTGAGCAAATGTCTAATCAGCCAGAATAACTGAAAACACCCGTGTGGATGTAAAGAGGCTTTAGGACTAAGTTTCTAAAGTTTCACAAGAAATGTATTACTTTTAATGTCATTCCTTGCTTGTTGTCGTGTAAATTTTGAATATTAATTATAGGCCAGATGAATCCTAACTGTAACTATCACTGTGTTACAAATGTCTCAGGTAAGATTGTAGCCAACCAGACGGTGGATTTCGAGCAGGTGCAGTGGCTGAATTTCACGATTCGAGCCCAGGACCACGGCTCTCCTCCCAGGATAGCTGAGCTGCCCGTTTTTCTGCGCATAGTGGACGTGAATGACAACAATCCCGTCTTCCTACAACCCTCATATCAGGTACTGAACTGAATGTTAAGAAACAAGTTGCACCCACCAAAGCGGAACTGAAGAGGGCAGTTAAAAAAAGGATTAATTTATTATTTTTAAGTGGCTACTTCTGTAAGCTGAGATATGCTATATTAAAAGAGACTCTACTCACAGCTGATAATGAATGGCAAGAAAATCACAGGTGTAGCTAATAACATTGATGACGACCACATGAATGCCCCCCTATTAATGACTTACACCTCAATTAACTGCCAGTAAAGACTGTATAATATACAGTGTCTTTACTGGTAGTTAATTTCATTTTGACTTTTCCAACAAAGGTGTAGCTAACTCATTAATAAGGGTGGCATTCATGTAGTTGTGCTATTAGCTATTAGCCATAGCATTGATGACATCACCAAATACCAACTTTGGTGACGATTGCTCAAAATGTGTAGGAGGAGTAACAAAAAAATCAGATTTGGACAAAATTCAAAATGGCGTAAAATCATTCTAGATGCAAATGGGCGGGGCTTCCATAGATAGATTTGTCTAAACCCACAGAATCCAGGGAATTTTGTTTCTGAGACTTACGGTTACAGGCCAAAATGTAAAGTTAATTGTTATAGTGCCATTATCTCCCTTGGGTCCTGAGCAATATACCCGCCAAGTGTGAAGTAGATCATATGAGCGGTTCTCGAGATATTCAAAGGACGTACAGAGGACACACAGAGATTCCTTGCTTTATAGTTAGATTCATTCATTAACAAAGCCCATTGTTTGTGTGGTACCCACTTACTTTTGCGAGTAAATTTCTAGCCAAGTATTCTGTCTCAAATTTTTCATGTAAAATATTGAGTTGAGTCACATCTTGGTATTAAACAGCAAAACTCAACATCAGATCTCATAGTGATATGTGTCTTTATCTGTGTTTGTAGGAGCCTGTGTTCGAGAACGAGAACCTGGGCAAAACCATAGTTCGCGTCAGCGCTACAGACGCTGACTCTGGCCTCTTTGCCGACATTGAGTACAGCCTGGTAGACGGGGAAGGCAAGTTTGGCATCAAACCCTCCACTGTGAGTCAAACTATACACTAGCACATCAGCTCAGTCAGCCATCACAACTACGCCCTACTCCCTATCAGAGCTAAGTGTGAACATTAAACATCCTGCCCGGAAATGAAAGTGTAAACAAAGCGTGCTAAAGATAAAGACAATCTACATATTTGACCTCCACGCTCCATTTCTGTCACAAATAAAATGTCTTGATTCAACCACCACTCCCAGTCAGCCTGTACTTCCTTCCTAATCATTCGCTCTCCTCTTGTCAGGGAGAGATCTACATCCTTTCTCCTCTGGACAGAGAGACAAAGGATCACTACACTTTAACCGCTGTTGCCCGTGACAACCCTGGCGGCAGCTCCAGCAACAGACGAGAGAACTCCGTCCAGGTAGAGATCGCTGGCTGTTAGGAAGGAAATCTTGTGAATGGGGGTTTGAATATGTTTCTCAATAATAATCTGCACTTTTTGAGTTAGCACATGTAAACACCAAATACCATCTACAGTAACACATTTAGTAAATGAGAAGCCTGAATATGACACGTAGAACATGACACATAGTTTACATTTCTGTCATCTGTGAGTCGTGTTGCTGAAGTAAAATCAAGCTTCTTTTGCTGATTAACTTATTCGATTAAATACTTAATCAGGATGTGAAATCCAGGGTCTGAGAAGTGAAGCCAATGCTGAAGTGCCTTAAACTTCCATTCTTTCTAATATCCAGCAGGGGGCGACTCCTCTGGTTGCAAAAAGAAGTCTGATTGTATAGAAGTACAGCATGATGTTCATTTAGTAAATTATGGTCCCATTTAGAGTCAAATAAACCATAAAGCAGGGTATGCTTTAAGGCGTGGCTACCTTGTGATTGATTTACAGGTCGCTACCACGGCGTTGTCCTGGGAGTTGTCCGTGTTTTCGTCTTACAACTTTAACCCTTTCACAGTGTGTTTTCAGTTCATGAAAGTAAATTATAACCTTTTTTTTAACCTAAAATGCCGAACTCGAGGCTTCAAAAACGGCAGTCCACAAACCAATGGGTGATGTCATGGTGACTACGTCCACTTCTTATATACTGTCTATGGTGAAAATGCAAATAAACATGAACATCAACGATACTGGATTTTGGAGGCCGACACTTGTATCGATGTTTGAGAGTTTAAAAAAGTGTATCAGCCAATTTTTTTAACGTAGCACAACGTGGCACGCAACATAAAAAACATCCCTGAAATTAATATTATATTTAAGGAATCCTTAAAATTTTGTTATTTGATTATTGTAACCAAGATATGTACTGAACAGAAACAATAAAGTTGTCAGCGCTCTCTTGTAGACAATCTATGCAATGTTGACAGTGTTTCTAAATTACCTCAAATAGGGGGGTCACGATATACTGGTATTGACAATAACCGTGTTATTCTGTGTTTGAAACTTGATCTGCCTGGCGGTGCGTGTCCAGGTCCTGGTCACAGTTCTCGATGTCAACGATTATCGTCCACGCTTCACAGAGCGAGTGTTCAACACCAGCGTGTTTGAGAATGAGCCCAGTGGAACGTCTGTGATCACAGTGAAGGCTACCGACCTGGATGAAGGAGAAAATGGAGCGGTACTCTACAGCATGCTGGGAGCCCATTCAGGTATGAATATACTGTACTAATAAAAGCCTCAGTAGGGTCACCTACCTGAATATTCTGAATTAACTGCTCTTTGAACGTATAATTATCCACTTTATTACAATAAAATTCAACAATTCTTAAAGTTCTCCAATAAATATCCCTTATAATAACCTTCTTTATTACATATTTAGTTAGTGGAAAGAATGTTGCCCAAACTTTGAAGGGCATACGTTTGGTTCAACATACATACCGTATCTATACTTAGTCCCTGATCTTTGTCTTTTTAGATGCGTTCTCCCTGGATCCGAACACAGGACTGGTGCGTTCTCGCCGCCTGCTTCAGTCTTCTGAGCGTTTCAACCTGACTGTGGTGGCTACAGACCAGGGGCGTCCTCCCCTGTGGGCCACAGCAGACCTGGTCATTACAGTCATAGACGTCAATGACAACAGACCGGTGTTTGTCAGGCCCTCCAATGGAACCATCATTCATATCGCAGAGGTATCTGCATTCGTGTGTCCCTATGCATGTCACTGTTGTCTTCTTCTTTGTGTGATTATAGCATTTTCTTTATTTTGTTGGTAACATAAGTTTATATTTGTAGAAAAAAAACAGACTAATTACACATAGGTCCCTACCTATGTGTAAATAGTCTCTCTCTCCATAATGTTGTCAGACACTTATAACAATCAGAGCCTGTCATGGCGAAAACAAGCCCTTTTATTGGACGTAAATGACGGTGCCAGCTTGCCCCAATAGCACCACATTGTAGCCCGTTAGCGGCTGCCGTCTACAGCTCTCTCCCTCAATGGACCAATTTCAGAAATAGTTGTCCCTATTAGTCAGTTAGACACATAAACATGGGAAAATAGTGTCCAGGTTGAAAAATATCAAAGTTACCCTTTAAATTCTAGAAAGCGTCTGTAAACCTGTAAACCTTTCTGTTACAGTCGACCTTTAAGATACAAGTTGAGAAGTTCACACAGGCACATCCTGACAGTGTTTGCCCTCCTTGCAGGAGCAGCCCCCAGGCCTGCCGGTGTATGAGGTGCACGCGACAGACTCTGACGAGGGAGTGAATGGAGAGGTCCGCTATGGCTTCCTGCAGACTGGAGCGGGTAACAGAGACTGGGAAAACTTCCACATCGACGCCATGTCTGGAGTCATCGCAACTACTGTGAAACTGGACCGAGAAAAACAGGCCCTCCACAGCGTGAGTCAACTGTGTGTGTGCAGTTCATGTACTTAAGTGCGTAAGTATGTATGTCTCTAACTGAGTGCAAACGACTCTCTCAGCTTATCATTGTGGCCCGCGACATGGGCCAGCCAGTGCCTTACGAGACCACACAGCCTCTGCAGGTGGCGCTGTTGGACGTTGACGACAATGAACCCGTCTTCCTTAAACCACCGGTGAGTGTGAAGCTCTCTGAATACGTCCTCTGTACATAAGGGCTGCTATTTAACTGTTTGTGACGTTTTCCCTTTCTCTATCTGTGTGTGTGTTTGCACCTCAGCGTGGCAACTTGCCTTACCAGAAGCTGACAGTGCCCGAGCACTCTCCTCCAGGTACTGTGGTGGGGAACGTAACCAGAGCTGTGGACGCAGATGAGGGCTCCAATGCCATCGTATACTACTTCATTGCAGGTGACGCGATGTCCTACAGACAGAGCAACATGTTTGATTGTGCTGTTCATGTTAAAAATGTAATGCATTTTCCCCATGAGTGAAATGATTTATGTTAACCCACCCAAAGCAAAGTCCTGGAGTTCAAGCGTCGAGGAATAAAGAGTGTCTCTTGTATTCATTGTGTGGTCAGATGAAAGTCCTTTTACTTCAAAAGCCCAGGAATAATGAGGACATTTGTATAGATCCATCTGTCTTTCTTTTCTATTTAAAGCTGATTCCTTTAGTGCTTTAGGTGACTGAACACAAGCCCTTCCCATCTCTTCCTGCAGGGGGAAACAGTGATGGAAACTTTGGCTTGAGTCCAGATGGAGAGCTGAAGTTGTATAAGGATCTGGACCGGGAGGAGATCCCGGTCTACTCCATCATCATCAAGGCTTCCAGCAACAGGAGCTGGACTCCTCCCAGGGGTCAGAGGGCAGCACGGGCCAAAGCCCTGGACCCAGCCCGTGACCCCAGCCTGCTCGAAGTCCGCATTGCACTGGAAGACATCAATGACCAGAAACCACGCTTCGTTAAGGCTGAGTACACTGCAGGTAGTCTGCGTTCTTGTATGTGTTATGTGTGTGCTGGTCTGTGTAAAACCACCATAACCTTCCCTCTTTGCTTTCAGGAGTTGCAGCAAATGCCAAAGTGCGCTCAGACCTGATCAAGGTCTTGGCTATAGATAATGACATCGGCAACAACAGCGTTGTTCATTACCATATTGTCACAATCCGCTACTTCCAGTCTCAGAGCAATGGCAGTGAGGACGTTGGCAACATCTTCATCATCGGTGAGTTCCTCATGTACAATATTCAATAGGGCTGACCTGAATGCTTCGAAGCGTCGACGATTGCCATGATAATCTACCTCCAAGTGGATATTTTGTTTTGTCATTGAGTCAAATCAATTTCTTATTTAGAAACAACACTCTATCCCCTTATTTCCACAGGTTTGACAGATGGTATGATCCAAACAAATGACCTCTTCATGGCCTTCAATCCAGGCTACTTTCAGCTCGAGATTTTGGCGTGCGATTCCGCTGGACACAGTACAACCACCAACGTGAACATCTATATTCTCCGAGACGACCAGAGGGTAAAGATAGTCTTCAATGAGATCCCTGATTTGGTCCGCGAAAACCAGGAGGAATTTATCAACCTGCTGTCCAACATTACTGGAGCCGTTGTCAACTTAGATGACATACAGGTGAGGCGTTTTTTTATGTGACTTTTGTATTTTTTTGTTTTGTTTGTGTTGTATAAATATTTGATATCCTTGTCTCACTCTCCTTTTATGCAGTTCCATGTGGACAAGAAGGGCAGGGTCAGCTACGCTCAGACAGACATGCTCATCCACGTTGTCAACAATCAGACCAACACCATCCAAGATGTTGAAAGGTATACCGTCCTGAATGAAATTAATCTTTCACATATGGTCTTACACGTACTGTAGGAGTAGCGAGGAAATCTCCCACATAATAATAATAATAATACATTTTATTTATAGGCGCCTTTCTGGACACTCAAGGTCACCGTACATTGGTTAAAAACAGAAACACATGTAATAATACACAACACGAATAGGGAGTAAATAAAATAATCCAAAAACTTAAAATTACAAAACCTTAAAAATGCACAGTGCACGTGAAATCATAGGGAAAAGGCAGTTTTGAAGAGGTAAGTTTTGAGTTTGGATTTGAAGTGTGGGAGTGAAGTAGTGTTCCTGAGTTCCGGTGGAAGACTGTTCCAGAGTGTGAGCTCTACATTATAGATTGTGTCTCGGTGTTTCGTGTTTTGCAGAGTAATTCAGTTGATCGATGAGAACAAGGAGCAGCTGAGAAACCTGTTCAGGAAATACAACGTTGTGGACGTTCAGCCTGCTGTCAGTGACAAACTGCCCGACGACATCACCACACTACAGGTCTGCGAGGCCGGGGCCTCCCGAAGCAAACACGGGCTTGCTGCAGATGTTTCGGTGCTTTTAATCATTCTTTCTTTTTCCCTCTCACAGCTAGTCATCATCATCCTGGCCGTGCTGCTGTGCTTGGCAGGAATTTTGTTTGTCACAATGAACTGGCACTATCGCAGAGTGTAAGAACCCTTCGGCTATTTTGCATTTACGTAGATTTATTTTGAATCTTGAGTGTAATGAGTGATTTGAAATCTGCTCAGTCACGGACCATGGCTTCATGCTGTCAGTCTGAGCAGAGACATCAACATGTTTACTGTCTCGTGACTCGTGTCTCTTGCTGTGTTGCAGACACCAGAGGAAGCTGAAAGCCATCGTTGCAGGATCAACAGGTGAGAAGCTGCTTCGTTTAGGGGACCGTCCCACCAGCTGTTCACTTCAGGATGTGGCTTTTACCATCTGTCAATGTAGAGTACAACATGTCAGTTTAGTTTACAGTTTACAGTCTGTTTTGCTTGAAATGATCTGTCCTCTACCCTCCAGGGAACCAGGGTCTAATGGATATCCTGGACATGCCCAACACTAACAAGTACTCTTTTGAGGGGTGAGATAATAGCTTCACTTTCACATCTCTTTGTCACATATAGCTCAAAAGGAATTCCCACCGAATATCACTTTGTGTTGTTATAAAGCAACTATGGTTTTTAATCAGTATTTTTTCAGTAGTTATGAGTTATTAGTTCTGAAGATCAATGACTAGCTTTTCTTAGACTTCAAAAAATAGATGTTGAATATTTGTTAATGGAATAGTTCAACATTTCGGGTTGTCAACGCGAGGCAACAAGCAGAGACTCCAGGAAGTCACTGCACTCAGTCAGTATTTTTATTTTTATTTTTATTTTTATTTTTATTTTTATAAAAAGCAGGTCAATGTCAAAATCAAATTTGAGTGATTTTTGTAGCTCGTCATACTTCCTTTGCATGCTTCTTTTTTACAGTCTATGTTCGCACGTTGTAGATGATGTGTGTAATGCTGTTTGCCTCTGCAGGGCTAATCCAGTGTGGCTGGACCCATTCTGTCGCAACCTGGAGCTGGCTGCTCAGGCTGACCACGAGGACGACCTGCCGGAGAACCTGAGCGAGATAACTGACCTGTGGAACAGTCCTGCACGCACTCATGTCAGTACCAACATTAATCTGAGTTTATTTATATTCCACAACAATACCCTGAGGAGCTTTATAGATTATATTTTGCTCCAGGCTTTAATGATGAGAAGAGAGTGGAGTCATTATTCTCATTACACAACTTTGTGTCTTTTACCGAGGCATCGTCCTCCAAGTTAACCCCATAAGTAAGTGTGTGTGTGTGTGTGTGTGTGTGTGTGTGTATGTGTCATCCCCACAGGGCACATTTGGTCGAGAGCCTCAAGCGAAGCCGGAGGATGACCGTTACTTGAGGGCAGCCATTCAGGAGTACGACAACATTGCTAAACTGGGCCAGATCATGAGGGAGGGGCCTATCAAGGTAGGACACCTGTATGATTACAGATTATCCAGCGAGACACACACACACGAACACGTCCAAATCCAAAAGGCTCTTTTTCGTTGCTCATGTACTATCTCCTTCCATCCGTCCCAAAACGCATTGGGGGATCGGACCCAAGACCTCCTCCAGAATGTCCTGAGAAGAAAACAAAGAGAGAGACCCCGAGGACTCGAACACAGTTCTGTTGTGTATTCTCATTTGTGATGACTGTGACAGTGAGGGTGTGTAAGGTGGACGGTGTTATAGACTCTGTTTGATCCTAACTGCCGTCCTGTCAGGGTTCCCTGCTCAATGTGGTCCTGGACGACTACCTGAGGCTGAAAACGCTCTTTGCAGCACGACTCGTCACGGTATCCACCAGCCAGGGAGATCACTCGTCAGTCACTGAGGTGGGCTAGGAGGTGGTGTACTGTAGGTGCTGTTCCTGTCTGACACCACCGCAGAGTGATCTTGCATTCCTGTGATTTCCCATTCTGCCGTTTGCTGTTGACTTGGCACCTACTCACTTCTTCTGCCATCGCTGCTGCTACCTCGAGCCAGACTTTGGGTCAAATAGAGTTTGCACTTACTTTTCAAAAAGTTCAGCTGAGGGAGTTTACCACACAGAAATTGCCAGAAAGTTTAGACAATCACTGGGAATGGAGCATTAAGACTGCAATATCTACACTTACCTACACTTCTGAATGGCTCTGATGTTGAAACCCCCGCCTGTGCAGTCTTCCCAGACAACTTAATGCTAAGAATTGTTTGCAATTATTTAACCCAGGTCTGGTATGAAATGTATTCTTCTCTGCTGTTCTATTGTCTCACTACATTGTTGTTGCTGCAAGTGATCTACTGGTTTCTCTTTTCCTTTCACTGGTTTCCAGCTCAAAGCTCTCTCTATCTCAAAGCTGCCATTCCTTATATAAATAATATCAACCAGTAGGTTTATTCTGTCTCTGTCCTCTCCTGTCCTCCTTCAACAGCTGATCCAGAGTGATATGGACGATGACGAGGACGAGCGTCTGGGCATGGGCGGAGGTCGCGGCACACTGCGCTTCAAGCACAAGCTTCCCGTGGAGTTGAAGGGTCCCGAAGGCGTGCACGTCGTGCACGGCAGCACAGGCACCCTCCTGACCTCTGACCTCAGCAGCCTGCCAGAGGACGACCAGCGGGCCCTGGCGCGTTCTCTGGAGGCGCTGAACGCAGACGGGGGGCTTTACTCTGAGCGCAACGCCCGCACAGAGTCGGCCAAGTCCACCCCGATGCACCGTCACAAGGACGGGGACACCCTGTCGGAGAGTCCCCTGGAGATCACAGAGTTATGACTAGCCGAGGCCTCGCTGGTCTGAGCGCAACCACGACTCGTGTGTGTCCTTGTGCCTCCACGGCGCCACCCTGACACGGTTGGGGAGGACTGGAGGAGGAGTGTGTGTAGTCTAGGGAACCTCATCAGCCAACCTCAGTGCATCGGTGAGACGCCTGCAAGAGGACTTACTCACCATTGGGTTGGTTTGAGTGGGTCTTATGTTGAAGGCGGTCCCACGTTAGGTGCTCCAAGAGAAGGGTCATTCAAACGACCTTTAGGAAATGGAAAATCATAAGCAGGGCACTTTTCTTCAGCGAGACAAAACCAACTGGGGTCATCGACTTTCATCCAAAGAGCTGAGTGGAGAAGAGAGACCAACTACGCCTCCCTGTGGGAGAAGCTTGTCGACCTTATAATCGTCAAAAGGTGCCTCATCCTCACTAATCCTTTTGATGTCATACCTGGACTGCATACACTCACACAAACACAGATACGCACACTCAAAAGAAAAAAATGAAGCTACACACTCAGACCAGCGGATGGCCATCAATGGGACAATGAGAAAATGACGCAATTCCTGTTATGACGCTCTGATATTTTTTCTTTTTGCAAGACGATGCAATCAGTGTTGAAGGAGTGAGGATAAGACTTTTCTCTTTCAGATATTAGATATATTTTGTTGTTGAGAAATTATTGATGGCACTTCAAATATTTCCCCCAGCGATGCTCACAGAGTGGAGTTTTCACTTGACACCAAGATCAAGAGGGGCCATTGTGCAATTGTTAAAATACTGTAGTGGTTTGATAAAAGTGCTTTTTTGGATCAATGGCAAAAAGACAAAAGACTCCAGTCTGCAGGACAGCAGTGGACATTCAGACCCTGGTCCAGCTCTTCATCTTTAGCATGGACTCAGTCAGTCATGTACAAGGAGACGCTTCACTAATAACTGAACGATTCCCACATGATGAAGATGGTTGAAGAAGGATCGAACATTGTCGGAGACTGGAGCCACATGAAGAAAAAAAAAATAAAATAAAACAACCTTTGAATCTTTTATGATACATTTTATATTAAAGGCAGTTAAAGAAAGAAGACTTATAGATGGAATTTAAAAAAGTATGAATTATACAATTTTTATAGACCTAAAGATGGCATTGTGCCCACAGAGACTTTACACTGCCACCTGAAGGACTAAAAGAGTCATGCTCAAAATGAGCGGTTTGCTTTATTTTTTTATTTTATAGAAAATGTGATGGAATTAAAATATTTTTGAAGAAAAATGCTGGCTTACCAAAATAGGTAGGGAATAATTTTGGATGTTTGGAGTATGTGTATATTGTGCTACGGTGACATATGTCGTTCTGTTTTCCTTTATATGACAACTGAAGCTGTTTCTGATGAGTGGTGTGTTTTTAAGATTTTTTTTTTTTTTTATATTCTCATTTTGTAAGTTTTTATTTCTTTGTCATTATTGTCACCAGTCCTGAGATCTGTGTTGGGAAACGTTGGGTGATCTGTGATAATAAAAGAAATATGCAACGGCCTTTGACCTCGGTCAGTGGGATGATGGAGAGCAGCCAAGAACAACGTGGAAACTGATGCAGCAGAGTGAGCTCAAGCAGGATATGAAAATATCCAAGAGAAGTCTGGGAATCTGAGAAACCTTAATGACTGTCCTCCTGTCTCCAGGTTGACTCCTGTTGGACTCACCGGTACAATTTGAACAGACAAAGGCTTAACTTGCAATTCAAAACAAACTTGCATGTCTATATGTGTTATTTCCCTCAACTACATACGTAACTCCGCATCTGAGGCAGTGTTACAGAGGGTAAATACTGCCATCTGGTGGTTGTTAAGGGTTAACACTTGACAGGTAAAAGGAAAAAAAGATCAAGAGTTTAGCACACCACTCCATCGCTTTATTGTTGCCAGGTTACATAGAAAAGTTTTCATCAATAATGTGTGTTAAAAGACTGAGGGGTTCTTCTTCACTGCTGCTGGTCAGACTGCTCGGGCTGTGGAACTTGGTGTTGTCACAGCAGCGGCGGTGGTGGTGATGCTGGCTGGCGCCTTCTTCATTGTCTTATTCAACTGTAGGTAGACGGAAGGATTTTTTTTATAGTCTTTGACACACTAAACATATAACTGGAAGTCATATGTTTAAAACAGATCTGTTCAGGAAACGGCTAGCTGTGGAATCAGTCACTGTAAGTTTGGGAGATTTTATTTTTTTTTTTTTTTTTAAATCAGCGACAGTACTTGCTGGCTCTAACATAAAAATTGTCTCTCTTTTGAAGGACCACTACTCACCTCCTCAAACTTGTGGATCTGTCTGATGAAAAAGTCTCCGTACCGACGAGCAACTTTAGTGTCGGCGATGTGGATCATGTCCTGTGGAAGTGTTGCAGAGAAAAAGCTCATTAAACATACAGAGCTGCTTAAAACTATGCACAACAGTGAACAATATCATCCCCATAACATTACTTTCTCACTAGTTTATACGCAGCATGTGTAGTATCTCAGGGGGCTTGTGAACATGTGAATCAAGTTGGACCTGCTGTGAAAAATAACAGGCTCCATCTGAACATCATTTTGACCAAACCAACTGTGCTTAGGGCAGAGGCTTTCCTCGTGGTCCATCCGCCCCTGTGACGTACTATTTAAACTCTATGTGACGATGTAGAAAAGTCAAAGGCATCTTTAACGAACCTTGTCAATGTAAAAGTCGACCTCAGAAGCAGACTGGAACTCTCCGTCCAGAGCCGAGATGCCGCTGGTCCACACCAGGTTCTTCATCTTGTGTTTGAAGACGAGCAGCTGAATACGGAACTCCTGCTCGGTCATGTCCAGGAATCCTGCCAGCTTGGCTACTGGCATGGTGGTGTACAGCTTCAGGAAACTGCAAGGACACATTGAGATTAAGATGACATGTATAGACACCCTGCAACCACATCCGAGTCAACGGGTTTCTAGACGATTGGTAGTAAACATGCATGTCAACAATGCTGGATTTAAAATACTTTAAAAAAAATCGGCTTAGCAACACTTTAAGTGGAAGGAAATGCAATTGACACCTTTGTTAGACCTCAAGGATCCACACAAAGCGTTTTGGTGAGTAACAACTGAATGTAAACATAACTTATGTTAGTTTACAAGAAAACTCCACGGGGCCCCTTTAACTACGCCACACAGTCACAGTTGGTGTGCTTTACCTGCGAATGGTGGAGAGCTGCGCCTGCTGCTGCACCTCCTCAGCGAAGACCTTCAGCTGCTGCTGGAAAGGCTCTTTGTGGTAGTTGGGGTGGACGTTGTCATAGTTTGGCACCACAGGTGACAGGAACTTGGGACAGGCGAAGCTGAACTGCTCCTCAAACACCTGCAGGTCTCTGAGATGGAAAAAGGGAATATTTGTGTCAAACAAGACATTGTTGCTGATGGGTGCCATAGTTATACATTTCCAACAACTTAATGGAGCTGTAGCTGGCCCAGTGCTCAGACCCACAAGCGAAGAGATACGTTTCATCGTACGTTGCAGTATCATGAGACAAACACTGAAACTCAAATACAGTTTCTTTCTTACCCTTTCTGCATTCGCAGCATCTTGTCTCCGTACTTCTCCCTCAGCTGGGTGTGGATGCTCTCGTCGATTCGCATCGGGTACATGGTGAGAGCGATGGCCAGCAGGCCATGCATCTGCTCATTTTGTTTGTTAACCTAAAAAAAATATTATACAGATGTTATGACATCTGTTTCAATTGCAATGCTGTTTGATAATTTCAAAGAATGCATGAATGAAATTGCCAGATGTATATTATTCATGCATCACAGAATTTTGGAGAAAATCAACACAACCCAAATATTGTGGTATCGGTCTGAATTTGTCAGAAAACTTTGGAATAGGTGGCAGAATCCATAGCTAAAGGTAAAAAAAGACATAATCTAAGAAGCACTGCTCTGACTGACCATCTCATATTTGTACGTTGACCTCTGGAACATGTTTCTCGTCCTCTGGATGTAGAGCAGGATGTTTGCAAAGACTCGAATGGAATCCTGGTAGCGCCTCATCATCAGGTAGGCAAAACCCACATAGTAATATGTAGTGATCTGGCACTCGGGCACACGGGAATACATACTCTGAAAGACAGGAAACAAAATAGATATAGGGGGGTGTGGACCAGACTGAAGAAAAACAAGAAGACGCAGCCCAAAACCAAGTGAATATAGGTCAACAAAGTCTGAAATAAATAGAGGGCTCTGCATACTCAGTAGTACTCATGTGTGTCACCCTCTACAGTAGGTGCCTTACCTTCTTGTTGAGCTCAATGTTCTCCAGGACTTTGATGGCCTGGTAGTAATCACCAAGAAGAGAGTGAAGCCTGAGGAGCCCCACCAAGCTGAAGTAACCCAACATCTTGTACAGGGAGTGACGCCCATATTCTCCAGCCACACTCTCTGGGTCTCCTGCAACACACCAACAAATAACATGTTAGCTGTCTCGTATAACATCTAAACTGAACACACTTAAGTCTACATGTTGAGGTTACTTTCTCATTAGAAAAGCAACAAACTACTAAAACTGCAGTTTTACAGGACAATAAATCTACAGAGAACCGTAACTGCACCTTATTTTGGTAACTTTGACGAGGTCCAAGGTCTTTAATTTAAATAACTCAAGATTTTAAAAACATTGAGGTTCCCTATATTTTACCCCCCAACCCCTCCCTCTCCATAACATTCTTCTTTACCTCCGCTGGTGTAGATCTCAAGCTGGCGGTTAATGTTGCTCTTGTCCACCAGGGAGTGGAGGACGTTGAGGACGCTGTGGACGTTCCAGATCTTTGGGTTGTTCCTCAGGAATTCGATCTCCTCCTCTGACTTCTTGGCCGTCTTACAGCGATACTGACTGAAGGACTGGAACTGGAGAGGAAAGAGTGCAGAATTTAAACCTACTTTCCGTGTGCTATTAGATAGGAGTGAGATAGGAGACGTTAACCACGAGGGCCATATCAATGAGCACTAAAAATAACCATCGAAAAGTATGTGAAAGTCATAGCACCCATCTGGTACTCCTTGTAGATTAATACAACCCTAGAAATTACTGGCAACTACTATTTGACCTTTAGTTTATCAGATTCCTACTCATGTTTGTCTTTCTGTTATGGAAATTTCTTATTAACTGAGGATACATTAAAAAAAGAATACAATGCACCCTACCTGGTAGATGAACTCATCAATGATGTCCCAGAGCCACTGGTTTGGCAGCTCCAAGGGGGCAGGGCCATCAGCATCTGTTTACAATCACAAGCATTCTCATATGACTCGTCTTTCATTAGGTGTTATTATACACTGATTACTACAGGCAAGAGGAAAACGTAAGGACTATTCTGGTAACTTACTGAGAATGTAATTGAAGAGGTTGCAGTAATTGTAGTACGACTCAAACCTCTGGTCCAGAGTTGGCCCACCCTGATGATCAAGAAAACAATATTTACAACAAAGTACTGGAGAGGTTTTCACACATTTTGCAGGTTGCTCAGTAATCGAGAGGGAGATTGATGTGTGTTTATATTGAGTAGCTACTCACGCTGACTTTGGCGTAAATGTGTCTGTAGTACAGTTCCTTATAGAGGATGAGGAACACAGCATCTGTAGGAGATATCAGGCAAACAATGACATGAAATAGGGATGAACTCATTTATCAGTAGATTGTAAAACCCGCCTGAAAAATAACAGAGGTCTGTTCATTAATACAACTGTAAACCCACCAACAAAACCACATAATTATCTTGCTCGTACAATGACATGTACACATATTAGCTAATAACAGTGGAAAACTACTGGGCAATTTTACATTTCTTTAATCACATTTTAAGAACCAATTAAAGAATGAAAGAGGAATTATGGTACTACAATAAAAAAAAAAAATGATAGTGTCTGTGCAAAGGAAAAAACAGGGCAGATGACTGATGATAAACTCACCGTTGCCAACGAGTGATGCGATGGCCTCAGCCTCTGGCCAGGGAGAGTTCTTGAAGAAACGGTCAGTCAACTTATTCCAGCTGAACAGGAACAGAATAGTTAAGGAGAGATGCTCATCACCCGCACACATACAGCTTTAATGTCTCTGTTAAAGCTGTATCTGTATCGGTGATGAGCATCTCGTCACATACACAGACACAGCTTTAATGTCTCTGTTAAAGGAGGCAACATCACCACCAGCATGGGGAGAGGTTGATCCACAGAGAGTCGACTTTACCTGTTCTCATAGACGTCCTGGATCTCATAGATCTTCTGCTCGATGCTCTCGCTGGACACACGGTTGGACTGCAGCTCGTAAACCTTCTGGTCGATTAAGTCCGATGTGGTTTTGTGGAAATACTGCAGGAAGTTCTTGATCACCTCTGGGATGACGTGGTAGGTCTGCTGCTCATACTGCCTCTCATAGGCCAGGTCTGCTTTAGGGTCACCTGCAAAGAGATGTGGGAGAGTGAGGAGGAGACACTAACGCACCTAATCTGGTACAGTTAGATAAAGAGCAGTGTGTGTATACTAACCGGTGTGCAGATCGCAGTCGTTTGGGTAGGCGTACGGGTCGTACTGCTGGGGAAACAGAGCAGCGACACGTTAGTATGTATATTCAAGATTCAAGATTCAAGATTCCTTTATTGTCACTACACAGAGTACAGCGAAATTTGAAGCAGTCCTGATGGTGCAATCACGCATAACATACAGTATAAAAGAAGTTTAACCTAAACTACTATAAAATAAGTAAATATATATATATCTAAAAGAAAAAGTAAATATATATATATGTATATCTAACTTGAAATGTTGGCCTATGATACAATATATACAATACAATTATAGTACGGTCGAGGCAGTATACAGTACAATCAAGTCAGTGAGTTATTGCACAGTAATAATAGTACATATATTGCACATTAATCAGTAGTAATATGTCAATCAGGCAGTCATCATTAACATTAACTTACTTTAACGTTATCCTCTACCTCACAAAACTACACAACATTACAGAGACGGGATATTATGGTTCATTCTCTTCAGAAACAAGGCTACAACAATCAATGATAGCATGCTGGCTCATCAAAAGCTAACATTGCTAAGCGGCTAACGCTACCTAGCGTTTCATTGTTATAATCACGAAAGAATTCAAATATCTGGATCGAAAAAAACCTGTGTACTGACGTCCCCTCCTTCCACCTCTTCGTGGTATGACATGATGTTAGTTATTATCCCGAGCTCTTAAGAGACTGGAGGGGTTTAAAACGAGGAGGGTTAGCTAACGCCGCTGAAACCACGCAGCTGGAGCTGGAGAGAAGAAGACCGGAAGCGGAAGGGAAGAAGCTGTGACGCGCGTGAAAACACAATGCACTGAAGCATTATGGGAAATTGAGTGTTTGTAAATGTGTGACTGTGACACTTGTTAGCATTGGCGTGGATAGCTGCAAAAATGGTTTGGGAGCGGAATGTTTTTAGTTTTTTTATTCAACCAGTAACAATACAGGGGGGACTTTTGTTGGAAGAACATTATATTTCTTTTAATTTTTTTGCTAATTTCTCTCGTGCAAATGAAAACTGCAAGTTACATTTTCTCCAAAACTGCCACCAAAAAGAACTCTAGAGAAGTCTAGAGCAAGGTAAGCCAACGTTAGGTCTACTTCTCTTTATATTATTGATTTGATTGATATGTTTGCTTGACGAGTGTCACCTGTTTTTTCTTTTCTGTCTGTATGTATGTTGTTTTGCTTTCTGAATTTTTCTTGCTAACCTGCGTCTGAATAGCACTTTAAATAAGATCCATATTGACAGAAGACATTTTGACTTATAGCAGGTGCAACTAGCTAACATTCGTGGTGGCTCCCTTCCAGCAATTGTAATGCAGCAATTAGTGATGTTATTAGTTACACCTGTGCTTGACAAGGAAAAATGTCCCACGTTTTGGGGGAATCACTGTTGTAAAACAAGCGTCACAAACATATTGTTTATGATATTTATGAAGCAACATCATTGTTTGGTTTTACTGTACCTTCATTGTCAAGTTATTGTTTCAATTTGTGCAGTTTCCCAACTTGAAAGAGAATAAACATCCACCCGAAGATTTCTATCAGGAATCCACTCAATGACAAACAGCTTTCCTTTTTTTCCCCTCCTTTATTTTGAAGGTTGATTTGATATTTCAGTTCATTTAGGAATTTCTTAGCCATTAATCATTTGCCATTAGGTGAAAAACCTTTGAAAATAGAAAAAAAACAGAAAAGAAAATTTACACATTATTACCAAAATAAGTGTAAATAAGAACAAATACATTTTTAGACTTTTTAAACTTTTAAACAAAATTCATTAATCCTTATTTAATTTAATACACATACTCATGTGAAATACAAATAATCAAGTGCCCACTGCTGCCATAGCTTTCTGCCTAACATAAAGGTAATATGAATATATGTATTATATTAACTTATTTAATTACTATTTTAATTATTTATTTAAACACAAAGTATTTTATAATTAAGTTTGAGGTAATAATTAAATTATGCAGTCATTTTAATATTTCCCATAAGCCCATGTAAGCTAAAAGCCTAAACCTACTATTCATAACTTTATAATGAACTTCTCACCACATTTGTGACTGAATGTGAACCAGGAAATCCTCGTATTTAACAAACAATCAACAAACAATCAACACCCTTTTAACGCAATCATCACAATTCACCGTATTTAAATATTCATTAAACTTTCTTCTTCTTCAGACTTGAATTATATATATATAAAATGTGATAAAAGTCTTAGTCTCATAATAAAAATAATTAAAAGGCATTATTTTAAAGCTAATATTTAAAACAAACATTAAAAAAATGCAACTCGTGGTAGATAAGTAAATGCAAAAGTGGAATGTGATATTAGGTCAGTATATGGTGAGAGCTTGTAACTACTTGTGATTACCGTTAGGTGGCGTTATAGTCGCAACGTGCTGCTCTCTCCATTCATAAAGAAGGACTCAGATGGACTTGTCAAAGTTAAGTCAAGAAGAGCATCAAGAATATATCGATATAGTCCCTCCAAATCAGGCTTCATTGTTTTAGCCCACTCATTTAATATTACTACTCAGATGAGTTTGGCGTCCACTGCTTTGCGTCCAATATGTCATTTAAATCAATCAAATATTGCTCACTTATTTTGTTTTTAGAACCTAACTACTAGATTATATCGTTTTTGTTTGTGTATTGTGTTGTTTTGAAGGACTTTGTGTCACTTTTTTGGAGAATGTTTATTATAAGCTGAGAGAGAATCGAGAAAATCCAAATTGTATATTGAAGTACGTGTGTGTGTGTGTGTGTGTGTGTGTGTGTGTGTGTAGGGGGAGTCCAGCAGTCTGAGAGTTTGAGCGCAGACTGTGTTTCTTGTTCTTGCTGACCCTCCCAGCAGACAGTAGCCTGTCTGATCCCCTCCTCTCTTTGCCAATCGAACATCATCACAAGGTCCTCTGTGAGAAAAAAAGGATTTCTTGCTGTGGTTTTGAAGGACAAGGAAAAGAAAAGAATAACTGACGTGTTTTCCTCAGCTACCAGCAGCAGACGGAGTCCCTCTAAACCTACACCTACTGTACCTACCTACCTACCGGCTAGGGAACTGCCTGCATCCGATAAGGGATCTAGTCGACAAAATCAAGTGTGGAGGGAGGGGGTGTGGAAAAAAGAAGTCGAATTGGAGAGAGGGAAAAAGGGAGAAGAGACACTGAGGGAGGGGAAAAGGTCAGGGACACGGGGGGGTTTATCGCACTGCCAGAAATAAGGAGAGTGTCTACACCAACGGTTTGGCAGACGAAACCAAGGAGACGAAGCGAAATAAACCAACAGCCCCATCTCTCCCCAACTCTGACTTTTTTTCGCAAGGACTACTGTGGATTCTGTTCGACTTCTTCCAAAGACACTTTTTGTGCTTTGGTAAAGTCCCGGCAACACAGAGTGAATTTTGGACCGTGCGTAATTTGGAGAGTTTATTGCCCCACTGCGTCAGGATGCGCGTCTGTCCGCTGCTGGTCTTCATCTGTCTGCTGTGCGCTGGACGCGCTCAAAAGTTCTCCGCTCTCACGGTAGGAAGAGACACGTAACTCCCAGAATACGCCTTATTCATATCCACATGTAAAAGAGAGGTTTAAAGTGAGTGATGTGCTTGTGCACTCCATGCGTAATATTTGAGCAAAAGGGACACAGTCTGGCAAAATATTTTTTTTTACGTCAGTCATCTAGTTCTAGTTTTTAAATCAGTAAGGTCATAAAATTGGCGTTCATCATCCTTTGTCTTTCTTGTGACCTTTTCCTCTAATAATCAGAAATACATTGAAAATAATTAATCATTTTAAATCCATTTTAACAGCATTTCCGATTCTGACACTATGATTTCTAGATAACTTCTCTCCAAAAGAAGAGGATTTTACTGTTTGAATATTTTTCATATCTGGCAGAAATTTTAAGATTTTAGGATTGATTTTAAAACTTATTAGATTCCCAGGGTTTGCTTTTGAAAAAGAGGTCTCTGTGTTCTCCATGAGTTGTGTGAACTCCGTGTCCCTGTGTTTCATGGTCCCTGTACAATGGGTCTGAGATGGCAGAGCTGCTGGCTTGCTTGTGAGGAGTTCACTGGTCTGTTAGCAGCACTACTGTGGTTTGCTTTCAGTGCCTTTACCTGCCTGCCAGCGTCTTGTCTACCTTTCCGTCCTGTTCACTCTTGTTGTGCCAGCGGCTCTGTAGAGGCTACTCTGCCAGTGTCAGCAGGTCTGCTGCACCAAAGCACATGGCATTGTTTACAGCGGCAGCAGAGCAGTGCATCCTCTCCATGGACCTTAAACTGCATGAGAATGTGCATCTTTAAAGACAGATGAGGGGAATTTCATGGCCACGATCAAGTGCAGGTACAGTGCTAAAGGAGAAATAATAGAGAGCGGAATGTGCACTGTCAGAGGCTTCACCCCTTGATTTAGGGGTTGATGTGAGAGCCGCCTCCCCCAGCACCGTTATTTATGGTCCGGTTGAGGATGCCTTAATATCCAATTGGAAACAAATGGCCATGAGTTGTTAACCTGCAGGTGAAGGGTCGGAGATCCTTTCTCCCTGACGGCACTATGGAGTTGTGGAATGTGGGAGGAAGTGTTGCACTGAGCAGATAAGAGTATAAGTAGAGATAATATGAATTTTTCTTTATTGAGATGTCTTGTAATATTTACCCAGCTGTTGATGTGAAGGTTGCACAGATACAACTGTGTTTTCAGATCTGACACAGCATCCACAATGCTCTTGAAATGACAGTAAGAATGAGAAACTTCTCTATTTCTTTGCATGTTTCAGTGGCAACTGTGTCTATGTCATACCTCCCCACTGTGGCTCATTAGACCTTCTTTATTGGAATAGCACATGGAGCACTGGACTTGTGAGTGATTCATGTCTTATTGTATGAATGACACAGGAGAGGTTATTGCTGGTTTCAAGAAAATGTCTCCATGTGATATTTTGTGCATATTTGAGGTCGAACAGGCAGTTAAATATATGGGATATTTGCCCAGGTTATTCATGAGGCAGACTTCTTTCCATGGTTTATGGAAGTATGAAATTGTGTGTGAAAAGATGAGGGCGCACTGAATGTTGGCTGCCTCTTTTTCAAACTTGGAGAAAGCAATTTAAGTATAACATATGGGCTCCATTGCCCCCTATGCTTTCATAAAATTGTGCACCTGCTCAGAGAGATTTTTCTTTGTCACATTATCAGTGGCCTTTCACACCACCTCTCTTTCTTTTTAACATCTTTCACAGCAATTAAATGCCTTTTCCTTTGATTGAGTTAGTAGCCTGGTTAAAGGCTGTCACTTTCTTCCCTTTCCACCATGCTGGAAACTAATGATCCCCTTTGCATCCTAGCGTCCGCGCAGGAAACTCCCGCCAAGGCCATTTAACACGTTTGCCACGGCTCTCAGCTGGGGCCCCCATTGACCCTGCGGGGCCGTGGTGTGAGGGGCCTCTCGGGGCGCTGGAAGCGGGGGCCTCCCAGCCCAGAGGGCCCTTATCGGCCTACAATGTGTTCTCTGCTGGAGGCTCGCCTCCTCCGCACTCCATTCAATCCCACAATGCTGCAGAGCCAGGGGGAGGTAATTGGATTTGATTTGTATGCTGGTTGGTCTTGGAAAAAAAAAAGTTTCCCTTACACCCCGCCAGTCTCGCCCTCTCTCGCCTGTCTCTTGTTCCTTTGCCAACCTCTTGTATTATTTGAGCAGATGCAAAAAGCATCTTCCAAGAGAGATCACGCAAAGAAAAAAGAAATCCTGAAAGGGAGCAAAATAAAGAGAAAGAAAAACAGAGATAGTGAGAGCCAGCTGCCTGGAAGTGTAGACAAGAAAAGGACTTGAGCAATAAATGGATTTGAGTCACAATATGTGTTCTGTCTTGTATGAGTCTCCTTTTATGATAAATCGGGCTGGAAGCTTGTGTTGCATGTAGCTGAGGCGGAGGCCATCCATCACTCCCCACCATGTTGCTGTGCTCGATGATGGTGCCGGCGTGGAGAGGCTGGAATGAGACATCAGGGGAATGTCAGGGCTCTGCCTCGGCCTCGCCCATCCATCACCACAGGCCAAACACACAGAGATCTGCAGCAGACAGCTAACTACCGTTAGGAGTAAACAGGGGGAAGAGGTCCTCAACACACCATCAGTCTCTGACGCTTCTTCCTCTCACTGGCTTTCACATCTTATTTGTTCTCCTCCGTCAGTGTGGCCAACTGTGACTTTGAAATAAACACTTGGACGTCTGATAGTGAATCTGGGTGGTTGATTTCACGGGTGGCTGATTTCATGGCTAACAGTGTTCTTGGAGCTTTATCTTAAACTTGCAGGCACTTGGCGCTCTGCTGTGTGTGCTGTACAGTGGACATCTAGCAGGATGCTGGGCTGCTGAATGACTCAGTTTGGGTTGTCAGTCTGCTGGCTTGCAGGGGCTGATGCTGGTGTAGTGTGAGCACTGGGGTGGCCAGCGTGAGCCATGGCGAGGCTGGCGGTCCACCACCAAGCATGGCTGGACGCACTCAGACACTATCAGAGCAGTTACTGGCTTTGGAAGTTTGCAGTCTTTGGAACAACCATCCTCAGAACAGCCTGTCACGCCTGCTGGACTTTATGTGAAGGGGTGAGCTGTGAGCGACAGAGTCGAGGGTGAGAGGAGGTCACCGCTGCAGAGGGATGTCCTAACTGGTGTGGGAGGACAGGGGGAGAGGGAGGGAGGGTACCGACGGGAGACTGTCAGTTAGATGCAATGATGCAAACAATCCAAGAAACTCAGAGACACTAACAAGGCGGGGCAGACCCCAGTTTATACAGAGAAATGGGCAAAGGAATGAGTAGCTGTAGAACAAGACCTAGCTTATATTTTAGCAATTAAATATCAAAGTATAACGGTAGTTCTTCTAAAGATCATTAAAGCTTCAGCAGGCAGAATTTTTTTGGCATCATTGGGCAAAAATTCCTTTCAGCATATTTTAATTCAAGTGCTCTGAGAGATAACTAGACTTCCGCACGTCCTCACGGCTCTGTTTTCAGGCTTTAAATAATCTAGCCCGTGAGAGAGCGTTCCTATTGAGCGTTCCTATTGGCTGTGCTCCGGCTGGTGGGCGGTGCTTGGTATTTCCTTGACAGATCTCAACAGGGCTGCCGAGTCACAAACTTTCTCATCTTACAGCTAAACAGTACATGAGTTTCTGAAAACATTTGAGGCGAGAAATAAGCATTACAGTAACAGAATATTGATTCATATTTGATCAGTGCTGCCTAGTTTGACCGTTTGATCGGAGTTCGCAACTGATTGACAGCCGGCTTTCATTGACGGTAGCTGGAAGGCAGACTCCAGATCAGCTCTGACTGGTTGTTTTCCTCCGGTCTGTGAAATCTTGCAGATGCCGTTAGGAGCACTAGAGGACACCGAAGGACACAGAGGCACATGATTTCTTTCAGATTACCTGTCTCATGCACTATTGTCAGGCTGTAGAGCCTAACTGTCGACCAGTGGTACCCAACCATTTTAGCTTGTAAGCCCTTAAAGTGAAGTATTATTTCTACTTGTGACCCGTCATTACAGATTATGGCCTTAATGTGGACGTGAAAGGGATTTTTACCTCAGAGATTGTTCAATTTGAAGGGTTTCAGTGGCTCAAAAACCTAATAATATCTAGTATCTGGGGCGCTCTGGTGGCCTAGGGTTAAAGCACCAACTATGTATTGCAACGTCCCTGCTCATGTGTTGTTCCCAAAGGAGGACGAGGGAATACTCTCCATATTTCTGTCTAGAAAGATGAAGGATGAGACTTGGACACAGGCTGTTCTTGTGAGGCCAACAGCTCTCCAGCTCTGCTGTATCAGGATACGTTTTGTGTTCTTCTCATGACAACACGTAATTTTTAAAAGCCTGGGAAGAAAGGCCTTGTCAAAAAAAAGTGCGTTTTGAAAAATTTCATTCAATCCAAAAGACTCATCTTCCCTCCCTCGCGGCTCCTCTTCCGATGTGTTTGAACGGGCCTTTCCTCTCTGATCCCCCCCGGGAAGATTTATGAGTAGGGTTGACAGAGTGGGCTGTATCTCCCCCCCCCCCCTGGCCCAGGGCGACGCTGCTTTCCCTGCCAACCCTCTTCCAGGTGCATGCAGCCCTGCAGCCCTTCTCGTCTGAATGCAGGGGGCTGCCACCAAACCTCATCTCTCACTTCATTTGTAAGATGTCAGACACAACAAATTTTTTTTATTGGTGATCATCCCACCCTCTTCATGGATGTGTGTTTTTTCTTCTTGCCCTTTATCTTGCCCTGCCCTTTTCTTTTGATAACTCATAACAGATTTTTATGGCTTACCTTTAATTGAGGGCTTTGATTCTCTGCTTTGTGCACAGATTGATAAGTGTGTGTGTGTGAAAGAGGGAAAGTTTCTGCCTGTGTGTGAATAGTTGACAGAGGGCATTCACGCAGATTTTGGATATTCGTGCATCCACTGAAAACATAACAAAAATGTCACAAAGCAAAAGAGAAACTGTTTCATACGTGCAAATATTTTCATTATAAGAGAAGACAAAAAGAGTTTAGAGAGATATTTATCTTTGGATATGACTGACTGAAAACAGCACCTGCATAGGCATGGATATAGAGTTTGTTTTTTTCCGCTCAACCCAGGTCATTATTCCAGCAAACCGAATGAATCACGCAAACTTTATGAAAACCCTAAACTCACACTGTAGCAGCACAAAAGCTCCCTGACATCTAGTTTATTTAGCCACTCTATCATTCACTGTCTTTTCATTCATTGTAGCAGTCACAGCTTGTTGCCACCCCCCTCACCACCGCCGCCGCCCCATTGTGTGGCCTGGCGAGGGGGTTTCATACAATGGTGGCATTGACACAGGTGATCCGATGCGTTCAGCCAGGAGTCTCCGTCCTTGTTTCTCTTTTCATGGCTGAGTAAAACATCCTCAGGAGCGATTCCAGGTGAATACCCGTGCAGGTGTTGGCACAGAGGAAGCGTCAGTCAAGTCTTCTTCAGCCCTTTAAACAAAGATAAAGCATGGCTGCACCCTGACAGGCTTGTAGTGGCACTGCCTCATCTTTGTATCTGTGTGTTGTACTGTTTATTTGAGCTTTCCAGTGTATTCAAGAAAGGATTTTGCTTACCAACCTCCTGATGAACGTTTTGAAACAGAATTAACAATTTGTATGGCTTTGGACACCTGTTCTGCGACTGACTTTTCGGTGTAGTAGCCCATTTTTATAAAATGTATTTGCCCCTACACAAGCGCCAACCCCTAGTCTTCATAAATCCCTCCAGAATCACACCTGTTGTGGTGGATAAAATGTTTTGGTGCAGAGCTCATTTAGCAAATGTCTTCTCTGCTTATCTCCTTCTTTCTCACTTCTGCAGTTCCTGCGGGTGGATCAGGATAAGGAGTGCAACATGGAATGCAGCGGAGCTCCTCGCAAGCCCTTGTGCGCCTCGGACGGCAGGACCTTCACATCTCGCTGCGAGTTCCTCCGAGCCAAGTGCCGCGACCCCCAGCTGGAGGTCATTCGAGGGCCATGCAAAGGTCAGGTCATGAGTCACGCTTCAGCGCCGCCTGGCGCTCTCGAATACGCAGAGGGGGGTCACATTAGAAACTTGTGTGTTAAATTCATTTCAGCATAATTGATTCTTTGAGTGCTGGGAGGACGAGTGGGGTTGACACATTGAGAGTGGGTGGAGGGGTTTGCTTCTCCCTGGTTGGTTTCGTAATTTCACACCATTTGTACTGATAAAGGAAATGTACGTTAAAGCTAGGGTTGGTAATCTTGAGAAACTAGCAAGAGTACGCTAGATTTAAAGCTGTCTGCATGTCGTAGTGTCCTTGAGCGAGACACTGAACCCCGAGTTGCTCCTCGGGCGCTTTACAGCAGCTCACTGCTCCCTCAATGCTTAGGATGGGTTAAATGCAGAGGTCAAATTCCATGTATGTACCTGTATGTATATGATGAATGTAATAAAGTTTAAGTTTTGAGTTTTTAAGAAAATATCCAACCGAAAAACATGAGCCCAGTGTTGCCAAATCTCTTCCAATGAAAGTAGCTAGCAGTACTAGCTCCAAAAGGCACCAAATCTAGTGAGAAAGTCAGCAAGTCGGCAACACTGACAGTCCGTCTCTTCAGGCCTCTTTCCAAAGCCACTCCCTCAAAATTATCATTATGAACGTAAACAACGAACATGGCTATTGTTAGTACTCACAGCTGTCGGGCAGGTAGACAGGTAGGTAGGTAGAAAGGCAGGCAGGCTGTTCAATCATTTCATTCAAGCTGAATGAAATGATTGAACGGGCTTATTACAGTCCTGCAACAGCAACAGATACAAGATTTTTTTCTTCTTTTTTTTTTGTCAGAGCATTTGATTTATTGATTGCTGTCGGGATGGAATGAGAATTTCAACAAATATAACAAAATGTTTTTGAAGAACATTACCAACCCTAGCTTTAATTTGTAAAAATACTAAAATAAGTTTTTAGTGGAAATTATTTTTATTTATTCATGCTTTGTTACAACCAAAATACATAACAGCATCACCGGACCAACAGCTTCCTCAGTGATATGAAATGGCTTCAGCTCTCTGAAATCCAATTGTTATGCAGAGGCGGCAGAGGGCATTTGAATGAAATTCTTGACAAGAATTAATGGTCTCATTTTCATCATACTAGATGTAAAGCTGTATGTATGTGACCAAGATGAAAAGCAAAAGGGGAAGGAGAGCCAATGAGGTCAGGCGGCTCACAGACTCCCTCATTGTTAGTCGTTGTTGGAAGGAAAGCACCCATACACCCCAATGCTGCAGCCCCGAACCCTCTCACCCCCGCCCCGCTCACTAACTCTATACTGCTAGTTCATCGCTCTACAGACTGGGGACAATGCCTCATTCTTACACATCACAATATTAGATCACTAATGCAGGGAGCGTGAGCGAAAGGGTTTGCCTAAAAAGAAGTCTCATATGATGGAAAAGCATTCCACGATTTTATGCCCGTTCTGGGTCTCTATGGCAACGTCTCTAAGCGGACATCTGGATGTGGCGGACAGCGCCGCGACACAGAATAGAGGATTCCAGCTAGGAAGCTGAAAGGGACGAGAGTCCATGAAAGTCGTATTGTATACGTCAATAACATCGGGTCTATAAGAGTTGGGACCCCCCTCTGCTTCTGGACGGCCGGGGTGAAAGACACAGCAGCAGCAGCCGAGTCAGCAGCCGAATAAACCAGAGGGCCGGTCTGGCCTAAAAGCACAGAGATGGGATTGTGTTTAAGGATGGTGAGACTGGCACCACATTTGTTTTCTATCACTGCGCTCAGATGATTCAAGTGTCCTGTCATTTTTTCCAGTCAGCGTTTTGGTCGGAGCCCCCTGGAGAAGGACGATGGTTTTGGGTTTTTCCACTGGAGCTAAGTTTAGAGCTCCTTAACTTGCTGTTTTCCTCCATCCGGAACATCTAGCGTCTTGCCCCCTCTCCTCGCCAGTGACAGTGATACACACACACACACACTAGACTGAGAGAAACCAGTGCACATTCCCCTGCATGTGTCTAATGGACAATCTCCTGTAAGCCATGCCAGGGACGTGCAGCCTCCTGACCAAACTGGTGAACGTTTTTAAACTTAGCATGAGTCATTGCCTTAATGTGATTTGAACCTGCCAGCCAGTCAGCTACTGCATGGCAACTAACTTGTCAGCCCAAGTTACCATCAAACGCATCGTTGGCCAACATTTCCTGAGAGTTTGCACAGCTGGTGCTTTTGGCCAGGTGAGCTGAAGCTGCTGTGGAAGGACGGGATGAGCCATGGCTCCGACAGAGAGATGTGAAAAGACTTGAGGTGCACATAGGTGAAAGGTTGCTGACCCACATTTATATCGACAAATAGTTAGAGGACAGCTCAGGCTAAACTGAAGAGACCATCAAGGTTTAAGAGGAGAGTGAGACAGACTCAGAGACATTAAGGAAGGGTCAGGTTTTCCCTGTGCATCAGCCCTTTTCTTGGGTGACTGGAATGTTCTACAGGAGCAGCACGAGCTGCCTCGCTCAGTAATGGCTTTACCACCAGGCACTGTGCAGGCTTGTCTGACTTGCTCCTAATAAGACCGGGGGTGTTGGTTCTATTCCCAGCCACACAAGTATCTGCCGCTTCCGAAATGTCTTGAATTGTTTCCCCTCCGTCTCTCCTCTCTCCCTGCATTTCTCTTTCATTCTTCATCATCTGTGAGATTCAACATCCTCTGCTGACTTCTTAAGTATGTTGGTTTCATAGTTGTGCAGCATAAGAAAATAGTTGAGCTGTGGGTTGAATCATGGGTCTCTGTGATGTGTAGTGATTCTGGTGATTTGTGGTGCTCCTCAGATACATCCAGATGTGTAGCAGAGAAGAAGTACACAGAGCAGCAGGCCAAGAAGCTCTTCCCGCAGGTCTTTGTGCCTGTATGCAACCCTGATGGCACATACAGCGAGGTAACAAAGAAACACAACATATATGATGCTTTAGGGAGGCCCCAGTAAAAAAGAGTAACTCTTTCGCGTCCACTTTTTGCGAGAATTGCTCTTTTCTCCTGCATGAATTTGATTGTCAATGTTTTTTCTTCACATTTCATTATTTCGCTTGTGCTGACGTTGTGTTTACATGCTGTTTTGATTACAGGTTCAGTGCCACAGCTACACTGGATACTGTTGGTGTGTCACCCCCAATGGCCGACCCATCAGTGGCTCAGCAGTGGCCAATAAGAAACCTCGATGCCAAGGTGAGTAAAACCATCAACATGTCTTATAAAGGGCAGCTTTCGATAATGTATACAGTTATGCATACTGTATAACTGTACTGTTCAGGGCACTAGTACAGGTATTTTGTAGTAAATCTGATGTATGGCATAAAAATTTAAATCAAGTGGCTGATTTGTACTAGAATGCGGTTTCTGTCATTTTGTGAAGCAATGAGGATAAATCGAATTCAACACACCAGAGCATGACATTGCAGGTTTGTGGGGGGTGTAATCTCCAGTCCTGTGGGAGAGTGGTCAGGGACTGGACTGACGGCCACAGGGTTGGAGGGCCACCCGAGGACTAAGCGTTGCTCAAGTCTTGGGGCTGCGTGTATAAATAAGCCTAGTAGAAAATCCCTGCTGCAGAGTTGAGCAACAAAGTTAAACTGTAAGGAATGTAAGTGTTCTTGGAGGATGGCGTCTGCCAAACAGTCAAATAACCAGTGCCACATGTCCTCCCTGTGCGTCTCCGAGGGGCTGCCTCGGAAGTCTCAATAGTGAGAAAGCTTCAGAGGTAGCAGCAGTAGTTGTATTGTAACTGCCAGCTGCTCAATCATAGCAGTGTATATGAAGTCTAAAAATGTCATAAAATACATCTCTATCGACATGCAGTGTGTAAGTGATTAGAGCCACTTCAAATAAATTAATAACATTTGGAAATAAAAAGGCAGAAAAGAGTTTTCCACTGTGGTTTATTCCTTCTTAAGTCTGGTGGCTCTTCATTCTAAGATTCAGACCAAAATCTTGAAGTATGCTAAAGGCTTTTACTTTTTTTTATTATTATTAAGGATAACATGAAAAAAGTGTGTGGTGGTGAATAATCAACTAATTTGAACATGTTGCTTCTCAGGTTCAAAACAAGAGAGAGCTACTACAAGAGAGCCAGGTAAAGCAGGTGAGACTTTAATTCAAGAAGAATTAATTCTCAGAGGCTCATTGACTCCTTTATGTGTGCATGCATGCTTTTGTGTTTGTCCATGTGTGTACCTAACTAAGCATGCATGTACATGTGAGTGTGTATTCATTTGTATCTCTGTCTGTTTGCCTGCATCTGCGTTGGAGATGTGCAGGGTGGGTCGCCTGTTAAGGCTTGCCTTTCTAATATTTTGTCAATTTGAGAGAGTGTGAGCAGCCTGAAGGCTGATATAAAAGCAGTCTGTTACTGAGTAACACGTCTGAGGAGAGAGGCTGTGTTGAGCTTGATGCACACCACCAGCAGCTTCAGCGCCTCTAACCGCCTGCTGTCCTTAACCAGGCAGCAAAACGGCCAGGGAGCAGCCAGAATGGAAGAAAACTAACTTATCGTTCTTCTTCTCTAACTAGATCACACTTGGTTTTGGTTCTTTTTCAGCAACAGTGTCATACGATACAAGGAAATGTTTCACACTTTATCCTCCACCCTACTTTCACTCTGTCTCTCATCAACATCTACCCTCTTCCAGATATAGAACCACTAAGTTCCCTCCGGCTCCACTCCAGATACTGTATATCATGCTCTCATCTTGTAAGAGATGATTTGTTTATTAACTGATGTGATTTGAAGGCTCACAAAGAAAAAGTGTAATTTGGGTTGATTCTGATTTGATTGTCTGTGTGTGTGTGTTGTGCATATTTGTGTGTGTGTGAGAGAGAGAAAGTGTGTATGCATCCACTTGTGTTTGTCACATGGGTTATTCCTGTCTGTGTGACATTTACGTCTGCACCTCTCTCTCTGTAAACACTCTTGGGTATAGTGTCTGTCTGAGCCCGGCCAACTCATTACACATAGATCAAGTGGGAATGCAAAATTTGAGAGAGGAGGAGGGGTCGTGGGAGAGGGAAAGAGGGAGGAAAGGAGTTGGAGGGGAGGTTGTGGTTCAATCCGAACTGGTTGGATAAACAGGGTGGTGAAAAGCAGAATAAACTGTAGATTTGTGGTGTGCCAGCACTGAAAATAGCAGTGATTGCATCAATATTTTGATTCAGCAGAAGCCCATCAGTACCTAAGCAGTCCACAGCGGCCGTTGCTGCACTTTTATTATCAGAATATTGGTAATGTTAAACACCAAATGCTTTGCCCTAAACCCATTTCTGGTGCTTGAAAAATTCATTCACATGCTGGAATCATATGCAGCTGACGACTGACAAACAGCAGTTAAACTAATGCCGTGTGACCACAAATAGCGCGGGGGTTTCCTGGCAGATGCTAAAAGAGGTGTTACAGTCATGTAAAAGGCCGCAAAGTAAAGATCGGTCATTAGTGGTTTATCGTAAATCCGAATCATAAATACACTTTCTGAAATGGCATTTCCATCCGTTAAGTGAGCAAAGTAATAACATGTCTGCCTCAGTCAGTCGCACTGACTGTATGTATTTTTATCCACCAAGCATGCTTGAGAAGATGAATGGCTGGCATTACAAACTTGCATTAAATGTAAAACCCCGATTTTGCCATGGAGAATTCATTGTTAAAGAAAAGAAGTTTAGGCTAAATCCCTGTTTGTGGAGCCACCCATTAGAGATGCCTGACTCATGCATTAACAGAGCTTTACTTTGAGCAGAGTGAGTGACCTACACTGAGGTTAACCACACCTACAGCCGCGGTTTTACCCTAAGCGGCTCACAACCTACATCCCCGTCTCCCACTACCACAAATCAAACAAACAGAGTCCAAACAAAAACTGAGCTTGATTTTCCCACTCTTAATTGTTTTTTCTCACACTTGGCTATTGCATCCTTCACCTCTTGTGTCTCTCCCACCTTCACACAGCTCTCGTAACTCAAATGCAGGCAATGGAAGGATGGAGAAGAACATCGGGGGTCATCATCTTCTCCTCATTCATTTTAACTGACCTCAATCTGTCCTCCATAGCATAATGATCTCTCTTGTTGCATGAAGTGAAACCATGGGAATATATGACCACTATACTTCTGATTTTCTTACTGTAAGACACCTCTTTCAGCTTTCAACACACACACACCTCTCTCTTTCACATTCTCATCACCTCTACTTCTGTCTCCATCCTTCTTAGCCGGGCAACGTGCAAATCTCACAGTTAAGTGTTCTTTAATGTAGCTTACTCGCGTAATTGTAGTCTCCTTGCAAATATTCTCCATTCTAAATGCAGATGAGACTGGCCTAGTGGTGGATCCACAGCCTGCTGGCGATGAAGAAGGTGAGCTCTTATCCGTCAGACTATGAGTTAAAAATGTTTGATACTGCGCCTGTGTTTACTGAGACACCACTGACTGCCTCATGTGCAGGCTCCTTTTCCCTTTTAAGGATGTTTTGAGGCGAAGCTTTTCAGTCAGTTACAGCATCATGCTTCAAAAAGGTCATTGGGGAAAATGTGCTAGTGAAACATTTTTGGTCGCGTTTAGAAGGTAACCCGTGAGTTGGGGAAACTCTCGTGAGATGGTTAAGGTTAGGCATTGACCTTGAATGGTTGAGGTTGGGCATTGATCTCGAATGGTTAAGGTTGGGCATTGACCTTGAGTGGTTGAAGTTAGGCATTGATCTTGTATAGTTAGGATCGGTCGTTGGGCAGCGAGTCTCCCGAGAGTTTTTGCAAGTTTTTGCAGATTTGGGTTACCTTCTAGACACGACCAACATATTTAAATTGTTCAGATGTACAAGATTTTATGTAAATATAAAGGAAAACTAAAAGGGCAATTTCAGCATGAGTTGTGTTTTTACTCTTAAGCCTCCATAAGCTGCTGGTCATACCACATAAAGTAAGCCAGCAACAAAGTGCCTGCAATGTTGTTTGAGCAAGGCTGTGTTTCATTGCTTAAGAATGTGTTATTTCTTCTTTCAGAAGTACATTTACTCATTTACTCAAGTACTGTACTTAAGTACAATTTTGAGGTACTTATACTTTACTTTAGGTATTTCTTTTTAAGTTAAAATATACTTCTACTCCACTACATTTTGGTTGCAATATTGTACTTTTACTCCACTAAATTATCTGACAGCTCTAGTTGCTGGATACTTTAAATACATGAGAATACTCTACCCCATATAGAGTAGTTAATATCGGCTCCAGATGGACCAGCTGCAACATTAAAATGCTACTAACAATACAATGAAATAGTACTTAGTTATATAAACATCTGAAAGGGGTAAATCTGCCTAATGAATACTTATGTCGCTGCTGATACAGCTGTGCTTTAAATTTTGGAGTATTTTTATATTATGAAATCCTTTAAACTCCAAATAGCAGAGAAAACCACTTCCTAAATTTCTAGTTCAATAAATATAATTCATCGCTGTAAATGGGAAGCACATTTTGCAAAGTTGCGTTTGAGCACTTTTATCGGCCTTTTACATCATGAAAGAAGTAGTGTTTTATGATTTCATGTTAATGTGATCATTTGATAAGACAGTGGGAGACTCATAGTTATATAACAGCAAAAATAGAGGTAGATAAACTATTTCTGGTCACAGCTGTCATATACAATTTACTTTCCACCTCCACTGCAGCAGTTTGAGATACGATAACCTTGATGTGCGTTTTACAGGCTGTGAGTTTTGGAACCACCAGGTTTGGCACAGATGATATACGAGTGTGTTTTCGATTGAGGCTAATAAAGCTGTCTTGGTGATTTCTTTCAGACATCATTTCCCAGTACCCCACTCTGTGGACGGAGCAGGTTCGCAGCAGACAGAACAATAGAACCAGAGCACCATGTGAGTTTCAAACCACTTTTTCTTTAATGACGGCGATCGGGTGTTTGCAAACCTCAACTGAAAGCACGCTCTGTGTTTTTCCTCCTTGTGTGAGCAATCATGGTTTGAGGCTGTTCCTGTCTTTTAAGGACAGATGGTGGGTTGTGAAACCAATACGTCTTGGTGTTGGAGTGCGTCAAGCTTTGAGGATCTGCTTCTCTGTGGTTCTTCGCGTTGCAGCGTATCTGTAATTATCAGCACATGGCACAAACACAGGATCTCCTATTCTTCTGGCTGGTCCGTTCTGGTCTCCGCTTACACGCATGCACGTTTATCTTATTTCACAGATCAGTTGCCTCTTTGCTCTTTGGGGAAATATGTCGCTTTCTGCATAAAACAATGCTATTTTGAGGCCCGCCTCGAGATGAGAACCCTGTGTGCATGTGTGCATTTGTGTGTGAATCCCATTATCATAATTTACAACCAATAAAAAAAGCCTGAGAAATGCAGCATTGATGGTTTTGATTACCATGTGCTCTTTGGGGTATTGGGGTGAAAAAAAAACACCCGCCTCAACAAAGAGAGCCCATACGGAGGAACTGGAGCGAAGAGAGTCGGTTGAGAAAGCGGGGAGGCATTTCATTTGGTCTCTTTTGTGTGGGTAAAGATCTCTAATGAAAATAAACAAAGAAAAGGGATATCCATAATCCCGCAGTAGCTTCCGAGCCTTAAGGCGAGCAGCGAAGAGAGGGAGAGATTGGTGCTGAAAGCCCTCATGGCCAGAAGAGCTCTACTTTCATCCCTGAGTTTAATGCTCAAATCTCTGTTGGAGAGCTGCACGGCAGAGAAGGAGGCTGCTGCACAGAAACAAGTCTGATTAGATCCTGCTGAGGCTCTGCAAAACTCCATCGAAGCCGCTGCATTCCCCGTACGTACGGATAAAAGAAAGGATCATGAAGCATTGCATTTTTCCTCTGGAATTTTGAACATGTAAACATATAGATCCCTGGTACTTTACAGTAGTGTGTGTGGGTGTGTGAAGGCGAAGGCCCGACTGACCACCGTTCTGCTTTTGTTTTGTCTGTTTCTCACTCTGTCACACACATCCACAGAGGGCAGTTGAGTGTCCAAATATTTACTTAACTTGGGGCATAGGGAGCTGTACTTAGTCATTAGCCCGTTAATGTCCGTAAACAGTGCCACGGGGGGCTGATATAACAGTCTACACACACTGTCTCCGAGCACTCATCCTCCACCCCTTTGTCTTCTCCAGCGCTCAAACCTCCTCCTCTTCTTCAGGGACGTCATAGCAATGCTTAGAGTGTAATGCATGCATTTGGATTTAAATAGAAATGAATTCAAACATACTGTATGTTGTTTAAATCCAAAATGTGCTAGCCAGATCTGATTAGAAGCAACTCTAATTCTTAAACAAACCCTCTTCTTTCACATCAGGGGTGTGTATTTGCCAAGTCACACAACCTAGACCACCTAGGTGAATGCTGACATTATGGGCGGTGTGTGTTTGTTTGACCAATCCACGCCTCCTGTATAACCCCTGACCCCTCTTTCCAGCCTCGTCATGTGACCAGGAGCAGCAGTCTGCCCAGGAAGAGGCGAGGCAGCACAAGAACGATGCAGTTTTCATACCAGACTGTGCCCAAGGAGGACTGTACAAGCCGGTCCAATGCCACCCCTCCACCGGATACTGCTGGTGTGTGCTGGTGGACACCGGACGGCCCATACCTGGGACCTCCACCAGGTGGGAGAGACCGCACCTATGGTACTTTCACCTTAATTTACACAAATTCTTGGAATTTATTGTTCGGTTCTTTATGGCAAACAAACCAGACAGTTGTTTCGCAAAGCAGGTAAGTGATCATTGGCCACCCGAACACTGCAGAGTGGCTGTCCAACTGGATGACCTTGCTTCATGCCCTTTGTTGGCAAATGTGTGCACTAAAATGTTATGAAGCAGTATTGAGCATTATCTTTCCTGCAGGTCTAACAACCATGCAAACGCCATAGGAGAAATTGATAGAAATACAGCAACAAATAGGAGCTTCTCTATTTGAGACTCAGAACATGCACATACGTCTGCCATAAGCAGACAGATGCACATCTCCATTGCCCATGAGTGACTTTGTGGTCTGCTGAGCGGCAGGTCAGAGGTCAGTCAGGCTGGCAGAGTGGGGCACTGGTACACTCTTATTGAGCAGCGAGGCTGGGTATCAGATTAACAAGGCTTCAGGCAGAGTGCCAGACAGCACATTAGCACACATATGGAAGCGTGGATTTTCCCCCCGTCTCTCTCCTTGTCCCAGGCCAGCTTTTGGCCCAGTCGCACAGCAGCAATCGGGGCTCCGCCGGCTCGCCAAGGGAGGCCGTGAAAGCTTCCTTGTGTCCCACGCTCCCTGTCTGCCTCTCTCCCTCTATCTCTCTGTCTCACCCTCCCTCCCCCTTTCTGTCCTCTTACCAGCCCCAAATCCTTCCCCTCTTTTTGGATGTGATTCACAGCCTCTGGTTTGCCACAAAACAATTATTTGAATCCCTGAGATTTAACTGTACGCGGGTAATTGGAAAACACAGGAGTCCTCTTTGATTTTACAATGAGGATGGTTTTACTTTAATCAACAATCCCTTTCATCTATTTCACTTTGAATTAATTGGCAATTTCCTCATATGGTGTATTCTCTGTCACAGGTATGAACAGCCAAAGTGTGACGGCAATGCCAGGGCCCACCCAACTAAACCTAAAGACCATTACAGAAGCAGACATCTCCAAGGTAGGTCTCTAAAGACTGGACTCAGTCTCTGTTTTTCCTCTGTGTTTAGACCACATGGTGAAGTTCTTCAGCAGTCGACCTCCAACTGCTGCTGCGCTTCCAAGGTTGTGATAACAGTGCGAGTGTGTCTGTGTGTGTGTGTTTGTTGACATCATTAGCACTGTTGGTCAAGGAAATGCTTGATAAAGAGTTGAGGATTGCCAGATACCGCCCCTCACCGGTCAATAAGCAAGGAGACAGAGACGGATCGGGGGGAGGATTAATCTTCAACTGACATGGGAGATGGAGGATAGTGGGATGATAGCACGGAGGAGAAACAGCAGGCAGCAGAGATAGAGATAATGGATAATAGGATGCCAGAGACAGGTAGTGATAGAAAGACTGACAACGGTGTAGATAACTAAACTGAGGGTGGGGGAGGAGTTTGGGGGTGGTGGTCATGGGGTGGGCTTAGGTACAGGTGAGACTGTGTTTGCTGTGTTAGGTGGATATTTACTAGTCAGGACTTGCCTCTTCAAAACTGCAGAATTTAAATTGTGATCTATTCGAGTAGGGGTGTAAGAAAATATTGAATATCGCAATATTATGTTTTGTGATACTGTATCAATTATCAAAAACACTATCGATTTTTAATGAATAGTTTACATGCAAAGATTAACTCAGTCAATGCTTTATTACATTTGCTAACAGATGCACCCTATCAGTGTATGTGGCCTCTCAAAGTAGTGCTATGATTCTGGATGTTACAGGGACTGTGATAAATGCAATTCTTGCCAATACACAGCCCTGTATTCGAGTGGTATTTACAAATGGATAGAAGTAAATACAGATGAAATGGTCACATTATTCTGAGGATGATTTTGAGAAATAAAGCGAGGGTGCGTGATCAGGTCTAGCAGGCTGCGTTCCCTGGAAACCCGTCCTCCAGGAACAATGACAGAATCAGTCTTTTCAGCAAATACCCCAAAAACAACAGATGTTTACTCTCAAGTGACAAAGGAGGATGTTGGGGTGGTTGGTTCGGTCAACAAAACATACACAGACTTTGACATGACCACTGTTCGTTTCCCGTGTCCTACCAACAGTCCATGTTGGTTTCTCTTAACCATGACCACAATCAATCCCTAACCTTAAGCAAGTATTTATTTTAACCAAAATAACAATCATTCCCTAGCCATAGACCTAACCAAACCTTAACCATAGTGGTAACGGATCACAAAATTGTTATGGAAGACACTGACAAGTAGGGCTGTGTATTGGCAAGAATCTGGTGATACGTTACGTATCATGATACAGGGGTTACCATTCAATATACTGTGATTTTTTTTTTTAATCTGATTTTAGGGAAAACTGACATGTATAAAGAACACACCACCATATGCATACAATCGGAGTAAAAAAGTTGACGTTTTATTCAATCAGAACAGTGGGATCTGCATTTGCATTTCATCACAGTCCCTGTAACATCAACATCATAGAACTACTTTGAGAGGGCACATCTCTTTGCAAATGAAATAAAGTATTGACTGAGTCAATCTTTGAGTTAAAAACCGATACAGCGTTTTTGAGAATCGATACAGTATCACAAAACATATCACAATATTCTATATTTACCCCTACTGATGAGGGATGTCGTCCTGCCAATATGGGGTGTCAGATCATCTTATGTGTCAGTTTGGAGGGCAATTACAAACTATGTATTTAAGTCTGGAGGACTTGTTTGAGATGCTGTGGCTCTTACAGTTGGGAATGCTTATATTGGTTATTTTGAACTAGGAGATACATTGATGTGTTATTGATTCTGTAATGTTAAAAGTTTTAGTGCTCTTTAAGGGAAATTACATTTTCTTACAGCCTTGGTCTTGTTTTATGGCCATCATTCCACCGACTTACCTAATTGCCGAGATACAGGCTCATAAGCTCTCCGCTCAGCTTTACAATGGAGCCCACAAGGCATCGCAAATATGAATGATTAAACCAATTTTGAACAGGTTTAGCTTATTGCAGTTATCTAAAGCACTTATATTAACATGGAAAAAAGTTAAAACTATATCCCAAACCGTTATAAATGTCCTTGATTTGCTGAGCTGCATCCAGTTTTAACTTCCACCTATTCTACTCACCACAGTTTTGCACAGACAGTTTTACATTGCCTTTGTTCACATTTATAAATACTATATGAGTTTTATCAGTAATTGCATGACTTGTCTTCCTCATAAAACCAATGATAGGCAAAGTAGAGTTATAGCTTTCAGGTGCTGCATACAACCAAATCACAGTTTAAAGCTGAGAGGTTCTTGGCAAATTAGCTGTTTTCTGGTGGTTTGGTAAACATGTTAATAATCCTCCAGCACATGAACAGAGCTGCCACTGTTCCCATCCCATCCACAACTGTTTATGTAACCGTGTGCCGGGCCAGAGCTGCGCTCTCTGCTCGCAGGTGCTCCGTTTAGCAGCAGAGCAGCACTCTGTCTCTGCTCCGGCATCCAGGACTCTTGTACAGAGTGTGTATTAAACAGTGGGATAGACAGTAACAGATGAATGCTCCTCAGACCAACAAATATTACTCATCTTTGCCAGTGCGACTGGTGGTGTATATTATTGCAAAGATATTGAGCAGGAATAATTACAGTGTGTATATGCGGAAAGTGTGAAGTGGCGATGGGGTGGAAAACAGCCACAACCGTCCCCTGAGAAAGACCTCAAGCCCAACCAAAACACCTCCTAAACACATAGTGGTGGGACAGAAAACAATATACTTATTCAGCCATGCAATCACCTAACACAGGCGCTCGCACGAGTACACAGCCTTCATTCTATACGTGTCAAAAGAACCTGCACCGTATCAACCAGGTCTCCCATTATAAAATACACCAGGACACAGTCAAAAAACACAGCTTCTTGTTTTCTTTATGAGCAATTGCGTCAACGGCCGTAAACCGCGTTACTGTATGAACCAGGGATAATTATAAATGTTGCCTTCACATTGCTGCAGCCCATTTGCTGTTGAAGCGCTGGTGTTGAGAGGTTTATGGGGCGAGATGCGAGAAAGGAGAACTTTGCCCTGAAAGGGGCAGGAGAGGAAAGCGGAGTATTTGGCAAGCCTTCTCCCCAGAGCGGTATCATGGGATAGCATTGGAGCAGCCATTGGGAGCTGCGGCTGTGAGTGCTGACAGGTCTCTGCCCCATGTGGCTCCATAGAAAAACACTGCCTCTTATTGACAGTAGCATACGGGCACACACATGCAAACATGCACTTACTGGCCAACTTTTTACAGCCAGCAGATATGTGGAGGCGTATGAATAGTGGTGCAGATCTTTTCAACAAGAAAAAATGTAATCATTTGAGGCGTTCTCACCTTGATTCCATCCTGCATCTGTCAGACTTGGACATTACATAATTATAATCATTATGGAATAAGACAGCAGTCATTTACTGCTGCAGCCATGGACTGAACGGAAAATGGCCAGACTCAATTTCCTTTGAATGACAGCAGGAACATTTGTGTCCTGCCCCTCAGCTAAACGCTGTCCAGACAGACAGTAGCCGATCTGTCCCGCCCCCACAAGAAAAACCTCTGCTGCCAAGTGGAAGGGACCGGAGCCTTACCTGATGGCTTCCCATTTGAGTGAACTGCAGACAGATTCCTGCAGCATTACGGAGAGGACGCGTGCGCTCCATGAAAAACACTAAGCCTCAAACAAGTCCAACTGCATCCCACAAATCGCTCTTCAGCCAGAAGCCAGATAAAAACACTTTGCCTTCAGAGGGTGCAATTGTATGACTGTCTAGACTAATTTACCACAAGAGGCTCCACAAGGCACCAGTTTGGCCATTAACAGGTGGGTCAGATATTTTACTGGGCTAGGGCCAGGGAGGGCCCACTAAAAGTTAAGTGCAAGTCTGTTCAACATGCAAAAGAGGCTGTGGAACAGTTTGGACATGTGAATGTTTCAACCCTTGGCCCGGTGCAGGCTGCTAAAGCCCTGCGCTGCTTGGGAAAGGTGGAGTGGAGGCTGGGTGCTGGGTGTTTACGTCGATGCTGGTCGCCACCTGTTAGAGAGAAGCAAAGCATGCTATTATCCCCAACACAGGAGAATCTGGCCCCGCAGGCCTGGGCCATAAAAAGAGCAGCACACTGTGGAGAATTTCTTCTTCTCCACAGGCAGAATAGCAGAGGGAAGCCGGACTGTGAGAAAGCAGAGGAGAGTCGGGAGAGGAATCCAGGAATCTCTCGGGCCGGCGTAGCCTTCAGCTCTTCCAGAACAACCCCGTCCTCCTCACTCTTAAAACTAAATGGCCAAACAGACAATTACTATCATTAGGGTCATTCCACCCCAGTTGTCCCTCATTTTAATGTTTTTTTCCTGTCATTCTGCGTGTAATAATGCTTCTCTGTTGGTTTTAGTTGGGTAGTTAATGATAGATTTTACCTTTTATAGCTTTATGAGCTCATTATATCAGTCTCTTCTCTAGTTGACATTTCAAATAATAATCCCACCACACACAGAAGATCAGGTGTTGAGTTGTGTCTCTGGATGCATACCTTTAAATCAGACAGATGAAATCCTGAGTAACAGTGTATCGTCAGGACTGTATTTGGTCCCCTTGATGTCTCAGGTGAGTCTCAGGTGCTGTATGGAGCCTCTTGTCCATACATACAATGTTCAGTAACATCTTCTGTGCTCCAGCTGTCAAAACCACTCAGGGGCCTCCAGAATGATTGGCAGGTACCCTCTTCCTCCTCCAGATAAGGGGAGGTCTGACACTTTATGAGCCGGAGTAAAAGACAACTGTGAGAGTCATGTTTGGGTTTATTTTCCTCCTCTGCCGTCTTTATGTGCTGTTCACATTAAAACTACGCCGCCTGTTACATGACGTCCCTCCCCAAACATTTATTAGGCCACCTATGACGGCAGCATTCCACGTTGTTGTAATGCTGTTGTCTGGGGGATAATTTCTCTGTGTTCCTTGACATAAATATATGTACACTTACTTCCATATGAACTGCATGATGCATGCTCGCACACACTCATCCAGGTATCTGTGGTTTATTTTCCAGGCTGTCCTGGGGCAAAGAAAACAGAGTTCCTGACAAGTGTTCTTGACGCGCTGTCGACAGACATGGTGCACGCCGTCACAGATCCAGCATCCGCCGGAAGGTATGGCATTCAGAAGTGGATTTGTTCATCTTACCGTTTATTGATGAATATCTATGGTTCAGTCATTTACCCAAAAGTCACAAAAGTAGTCTGTGCTGCAGCTGATTTTGGTTGGATCCATAGCAATTCTCCAGTGACATTAGTTATTTTAGACAGTTGGATGAAGTGATGGAGGGGCAATTATTAGCTGATGAATTGATGAAGTGATATCTGTCATTTAGGATGGCCGAGCCCGACCCCAGCCACACCCTGGAGGAGAGGGTGGTCCACTGGTATTTCAGTCAGCTGGACAAAAACTCCAGCGGGGACATTGGAAAGAAGGAGATCAAGCCTTTCAAGCGCTTCCTGCGCAAGAAATCCAAGCCCAAGAAGTGTGTGAAGAAGTTTGTAGAGTACTGCGACATCAGCAACGACAAGGCGCTGTCTCTGCAGGAACTGATGGGTTGCCTCGGGGTAACCAAAGAAGAGGGTGAGCTGAACAACACAACCTATTGTCTGAAATGTGCTCTCCTGCACCAAACAAGAACAGCAATTGTCCAACCAAAGTGTAGCGACCGTAACTAGGCACAGGCAAGCTTTGGATTTGTCCACATGCTGAAACAGTGCACATGGGACTGTAGTAAGCCTAATAAAAGTTTGTAGGGAGTCTTATGTATCACCTTTAAGGTGCTAAAGTCGATATCCAGAGCATTAATATAGCAGCAAACAACTATTTGCTATGTAAAGATGTAGAGGAGTGATGTCTACCTGAGCAGAGAATGAAGTCACTCTCCCTCTGTGTGTGTTGTAATCCGAGCTTCTCCTCGCTTTGTTGAAATCGCCGGGCTGACTGCGTGTACTTTTAGAGCATGTTCATGCATGTGAGCGTGCCCCACTGGTTAGCTCACGGCTGCTGCCTTGCACTGCTCTCATACGGCGTAGAACCCACCCCCACAGGTAACCGCTGTTATCTCTGTCAGCACTTTTGACGTTGTTTGCACAGTTTAGCGTTGCTAGCACCATTAGCTGCGAGCTACGGCTCGCCGTCGCCATGTTGAGTGCCGTTGAGAGGCAATAAAAATGCTCCCAATCCCATATTTAGCACCTTTAAAACCAAAAATATAAGTAATGGATTAAAGAGTAGCCTGTAATTTTTGCATCACTGCAACACTAGATTAGCATGATATCATGTATGTAGCCATCAAATGCATGTTTAAGACCCCTTTGTAGGCTTTTCATTTTCTTACAAGTCAGCCAGAAACACTGAAAAGTCCAGGGACAGAGTTTTTAACGAAAACTACTACCACTGCTACAGCTAATACAATCGTCTAGCAACAGTTGTCACTTCAGCTGGCAAAATTGGTTGGGAAATAGAAATGAGAAGCCTGCTCTTGTCTACATATGTTTCAAATCAAGGGACCCATTGTCTCAAAAATTGCAAAGAATTTGGGGTTGGTAAATCTGCCACCGATATCATTGTGACCGCATGACAAGTGTAGCAGCAACACTGACGGGACGGTGCTTATTGAATTTGTGGAGGCAAGGATTTGACGCTTCAATGGACCTGCAGTATTCCTCATATTAAGATTGTTGAGGTTTCTATCGCTTCTTGTCTCACAGGGGCCAAACCAGGAGAGGGTTTATCTTCCAGTAAACCAGTAAGTAAACCACTCCTGCCATACTAGTGGATAAAATGGCTGTAAGAGGAATTGGTGGCACAGCTACGGTCTTACTGTAATATTGTGTTATCTCTGTTAGTGTTGACTGAGTCAGGAATATACAGTCATTAAAAACTTGTCAGAAACCAGGGCATGTGTCAAACTGATGTCACTTTAATTTGCTCTCCTCAGAATCCCTCGAAGAAGCAAGGCTAAGCCAGCATCTGAGATTTCCCCTCCCGCATGGAGAAGCTGCCCTCACCAATCGGCAATAATGGAAACCATAGTATTTGCACTTTGTACTTTAAAAAGAAATGTAAATTCACTTTGTAGAAATAAGGTATTTAAACAGACTGCTGAATCTGTGAATGATGTAGTTAGCTTTTTATGTCCTGACAAACAAAAATTATTTAACACATACAATGTATGTGTCCTTTGTGTGTCTAAAAAGTATACTTTTCAGAGTTGTACAAGTTTTCATGTTTGATGTTGCATTTTGTGCCCCTTCCCCCAGTGTACTTTTCTCCTCGCGTTGATGATGGTAAAGCGGATATATGGATAGTTTGCTACAATAACTTAGACCATCTCTCATGTACTGACCTATAGCATCTCTTCTTGTGCTTTGTACAGCAGTTTGCAAGAATGTTTTAAACATGCATCATAAAAAACGTCCTACATGTTCACATGTATTCATGTTTATTAGAAATAAAGAACTCTTTTATACATTTTGTTCTCTGTGGGTCTGCCAGTCTTAATGCGTCAAAGGTTAATTGGGTCAGCAAATTCCTTTGTTTCTCTCTAATCCAATTAGTTTTCCTTCTCGTTATATAAATCTTGTAATGTCTTTGCCGTTTAGTGATTTCTCGCTGTGTCTTTAATAAAACACCTTGTTGACACAGTCTTTATGAGCCAAGTATTAGTCATACATAGCAAAGGTCGTGTATCATCCCATTTTCAGACTGCTTGCCAATTCCCCCGAGGCAACATTTTAGAATTGGAAAAACGGATGGTGCTTATGTCTGTTCTCGTCACAGATTTCCCACGTAAACTGAAGACAGATAAATGGACCAATCTTGACTGTGTTTGCGTAGTACGAGTGCCCATTAAAAGGGCGTTGTATGAGCCCGTGCGTGTGTGTGAACATGTGTATTTGCATAAGGTATACTTACATGTATGCAGTAAATGTACACTTGAACAGTCAGTGAGGTTTGAATGGATTCTTTCTTAAAGAACAACGTTGAGCTCAGGGCAGCCATGACACATTACACTACTGTACATTGTTCGTGCCTGATTATGTTGGGGCTACTAAGTGCTAAGCCGTGGCTTTTCACACAGAAAGTCCCCTGTAGGGCTGAGCGACTGACCTCAGACTGACCTGCTCACTCAGGCATAGCCTCTAATTTATGATTAACACATCGGTCTCCTTTCTGTGATATAATCCACCCAATGGTCTGGTTTTAGACCAGAGGAGAGATTATGACTGTCTGCTCTAAAATGGTGGATTAGAGATGGATTAAACCTATGGCCCTGTTAAGCACTTTCTCCATCCATAGCAAAGGGAAAAATTAAATCTGAAGCAACAAGTACTATGCAGCAGGCTCATATACGTTTTTATCCCCCAGAAAAACCCAGCTCGTAAGTGTATTGCTAACCTTTCTATGCATCTAAAATCAACTGGTGTTCCTTATTTGCTGGCTAAAACAAAATCTTCTAATAATAAACTCACAATTCAGCCTCATCTTTTTGCAACATCCCTAATTTCCACCCATGTTCCTGGCCTAAATCCCCCTGAAGGTGATGTTGCCCAGAACAACATTTGCTTTTCCCAAACAGCCATGCAATCTGTTCATGTGGCCGTGCTGGTTGCAGGTGTAGCAGCGCAGAAGCTACACCTTCCTGCTGCTCTCCTCGTCCAACAAACTCGTCAACCTTCACCTAAACCTCTAGCCAACCCCTTGACTGCTGCTGACGCTCCAACCTCCACCCAACACAATGCTAAACCCTTGTCATGAGTGATTTCTACTCCCCTGGGCTGAGATGCACGTAAACACCTTTTACGATCTGGCCGGGTGTCAAGGCATGGTTTTCAGAATATGTTCCCCTGATGGCTTGGACTCTTGCCTGAACTGATGGAGTAGCTGAAGAAAAGCATCCAAACCTTTTGGCCCAATTACCAGGACCGTCTCACGATTGGCGAGGCCTCCCCCTCTCCTGCTCCTCAGTCCTGCGTCCTCACTTGTCTTACTCACACATGCACAAACACACTCCCTGAGCACAGAGATACCATTGAGCGGGATTTGTGGGCACGGTTTGTGTGCTTTAATGGGCAAGAGGAGGCACCCGATCTCACCACTGGCAGGCCCCGCGGGCTGTGGACTCATGAAGAAATTACTGTCAAAAGCCATCAGGGCTTTAATAGCCTCTGGCCCAGCCGCGGCTTCCCCCTGGCCCTCGGAGGGGCTCTGGTCTGTGGGTAAACAGCGTGAGGACGGCCTGCACCCTGGGACCCTCTCTCACTCTCTTACTGCTTCCCCTGGTGTGGCCCAAACACCCCAGCGGTCCAGCTAGCGCCGCGGGACACCGCCGGCCATAACACTCAAGAAAATGAATTGCTAGAGGAGGTGTGACTTTTTAATGGAGGGGGCGCAAAAGAAAAACAAGTGGTGTTAAGTGTGTGCATGGGACTAGGTGCACTCACACAAGGAGCCTTTTCACAAACTTTTAAAATGACCTTATTTGTTATGGGTAAGCAATAGTTTGATGTTTTGGGACATATTTGCTTTCTTGTCGGCAGTTCGATGAGAAGACTGATACCACTGACATGTCTGTACAATAAATATAAGGCTACAGCCATCTGCCGATTAGCTTAGCATAAAGACTGGAAATGGGAAAACAGCTAGCGTAGCTCTGTCCAAAGGTAGTAAAATCCAGCTACCAGCACCTCAACATTTCACTAATTAACATGATATATCTTTATTTCTTTGTAAAAACAACAGGTTGTGCTTTCCAGGAGTTTATGTGCAGGACTACTTCTTGGCTGGGCAACCAGCAGAGACTCTTAGTTACTGCTAAGAAATAGTTCCACACATAACCCCTGCAAAAACCACCACTTTATTTTACATTTTGTTTTATGTACAGATTTTTTTTAAAAATGGGATATAAAGTTGTTTCCCCCTGTTTCCAGTCTTTATGCTAAGTTAACTCATATTTATTATACAGACTTTGGAGGTATTAATCTTTTCATTTACGTTTTGAAAAGAAAACGAATAAGTGTCCCAAAGCGTTGAACTATTCTTTTAAAGGTGCAGTGTGTAGGATTTAGTGGCATCTAGTGGTGTGGTTGCAGATTGCAACCAACGCTCCGCTCACTCCTCCCTTTCCAAGACTACAGTAACATGAGCCGCTAAGTGCAAAACCGTTTTAACGCCGTTCGCCTCGCTCAGAGGCCATCTTTACCATAATAACACTACTTTAGGAGCAACAGAAGTCAGACGGCGGCTCGCGGAACCACTATTTTTCACCCGGCGGCTCACGTTACCGCAGTTTCAGTTTCAGTTTCAAGCGTGTCGGAGAACTACGGTGGCCTTAGTTTCAGGTGATTATACACTAATGAAAACATAGTTATGAATATTATATTCACCATTTCTGCTAATAGATCCCCAACATGTTACACACTGTTCCTTTAAAGCAAACACAACTCATTTTTTTTACAAACCACATAATGTGTCATCAATGGATTTGTCAGGAATGGCCAAAAAACCTTGAAGAAGTACCGTATATTCTGCTTATACCAGCCATCTATATGAGCCCATATTTTCCTCTTCAGTGCATCAAATGCATAGTTCTACTGTTGTTGTCCAGACTGCTGCACAGTTATATCAGCCTTCCTTGCTTGAGATGGACACAAACAGCATTAGTCGTCCCTGCCAAACAGCCAGCCCAGCAAGATAAAATGCTAGGCTCCAGATAGAGTGTCTGCAGTGTCGAGGGAAAACCGAAGGGAACGTCGTCTTCTGCGCTCGTATGGTGAATTGTGCAGCTTTTCTCATTTATGTGTTCCAGCTGAATGGGGTGGCTGCCAAGTCCGGGATCTGGCCTGACATCAGAATTTCCCGGGGTGATAAAGAGACTCTTGTTTGAATCACAGTTAATAAACAGTGGGAGAGAAAAAACTGTGATACTGAGAGAGTGATATGGGCAATTAGAGGAGTGAAATTTCCAGGAGACAAGAGACAGAGTTGTATATGTGTGCATGGCCTTCACACCTCCAAACACCCACTAATTACACACAGACACACAGTCACAGAATAGAAAGCTATGAGTAGAGCATTCAACATGGGAATTATTTCAAATTAATAATGTTACAGTACAAAAACCCTTTTTTTAGAAAGTTACAATGATGTATTATGTGTCCACGTCGCCTTTTCCCTCCAAAACAAGCCTGCATATCTGGACATAACAATATTTGCTCTCATTCTTGAATATTTGGGGGGTATAAAACCTCTGGGCCTGGGAGCAGGAGGGTGTGTGTGGGGGGTATTAGTCCTTTAATCTCATTCTCACAGTGTCTACCTTGGACATAGCAGTATCCCGTTTGAGCCTGACCAGGGCTGAGAGGAAGGGGCAATGATCGGAGAAAGAGAGAGCAGCAATGAGGGGTACTGGAGGTAGTGAAGGGGGTTGGGGGGGGCTGATGGGCCTAAACTCAAGGGATTAACGGGGTGACTTCTCCTCTGGAATGTTCCACTGACAGCCAAGACCCGCCCACCCACAGCTGCCTGCTGCAGACAGGTGCACGGCCGAGGCGAGGCGGGTGGTGGTGAATGGGTGAGACAGACGGGGTGGCTGAGGTGGTGAGGAGGAAAACAGACTTCCATACGTAGCCACGGACTGACGAGTATATCAATAAACAATTTGGCCAAAGATCCTCTCCGGAGCGTTTCAATGCAAACTGGTCCATCAACATCAGCCGCGGCGAGGAGAGATTACACCACCTGAAAACTGTCCCTATAACACAATTCAAGAACAGCTCTGTAGGTGTTATTCACTTCACAAACAGGCCACGATTTAGAGTAAAAATGCTCACAAACCCTCCTAAGCAGCTTTAAGAGTCAGCTGAATCTAAGTGTGGAAACTCTACACTAAGCCTCCCTGAACAAGCTGAATAAGTTACAGTTCAACCTCACACACAAACCTCTCTGTTGATCTTCACACCAGAACAATGCCCGTGTATCTCAGTCCAGTCATTTAACCAGCGTGCTGTATACAAAGCAGACATTTGGTTACACGCACAACAGTAGGTGAATTCATTTGTCCTGCCATAATTTATGTTTGGGAATGTACGAGAGCTTGCCCATGCTTGCAGCGCAGTCTTAAGTATTACTTTGCAGAAATGGAAGACAAAGGATTAATTTTCTTCATGTTGAATTAATTCCATATTGTTAAATGCGCAGCGGTCTTACTAACATCCTCAGGTTGTGTCAAGAGCAACAAAGGACAATAAACACCGCTGCTGATCTACAACAATCCCGTGTTCAGAGGTGAGGAAAAATCCCTCACACGTTTCCCTTTGAAGCCGGTGGGATTCCTGTAGGTAGTGTGAGCGTGATTGTGCTTCTAAGATGTTTGATTGATAGAGGGTCTGTGAAATCTGACTCTTTGTTTTGCTCTCTCTTTGGTGACCTGCCCTGCCATGTCTCTCCTGTTTTGAGAAGCAGGTAGGCTATCCAAACATCTGGCGAACACGGGGGACAACACGCAGCTCAGGTGGTGGGACTCGAGTCTGTGAGAGGTCAAAGGTGATAAACTGGGGTCATCCTGGTATCCAGGTGGATGTTCTGGAGAAACGGCACGGGCTTCTGGTTTCTAAGATACCAGCGGGGGGAAAAAAAGAAGAAAAAACACAGGTGAGGTGTAAAAGATTTTTACTTGCAAATAATTGCAGCATTACATTTTAAACTGAATATACAGTATCATTGTAATGTGAATGTGAATATGGGAATTGAGCTTCAATAGCTTTAATTGCTGTAAATTTATACATTGCTGCTTCATTGGTTTGTCGGTCAGTTGGTCCACTACTTTGGTCCAACAGTGGTTGGTCGATTTGGCGCCGCGGCTGGTGTGATCCCATCGCAAGATGGTCTATAGTTTATTTTGTCTTCATTTCCAATAATGATGAATTATTTTGCTTTTGCTGATTCAGTAGCCACATTTCCCTACAGGAATCAATACATTTCATATTGCTATATCAAATATTTTTATACCTAAACTTGTCAAGTAGCAAACAACAGGAAACGATCTCCACACCTGGATCAAATTCAGTGTTCTTTCCTTTGAGTATTCAGATTAAGTATCCAGTATTCTGAAACCGAGGCTACTTCAGATCTATGGTGCCTTACAGTCTTTGCAATTATACAGGATGGATTTTCAGTTGGCCGCAGTAGTGAGGAAGATGGTGTTGACAAAGCAGGTGTGTCTCTGCCACCCCACCATCCAGGCTGTTTTGGGCAGATCATGCAGGCATGTGTGCAGACCACCAGGCAAGGCTTTGTACTTTCCCTGGAAGAGTCTGACTGCTGAGCTCCGGCTTTAAACAAGTCCGGGACAAAGCAGTTACTCATCACATAACTCTCTTCCAGTCACTCACTGCACATCACCAGAGTAACACAAAGGTAGATTAATAGATCACTAAATCACACCACTCACATACAAGCCAGATGCAACAGGAAAGCAACCTGACAGGCCAACAGTAAACACATCTCATGATTCTTTCCTTCATTCATTCTGCATACTATAACTAACTCTGCATCTATAATTGAAGTATGGTGCCCTCTATTGAAAGATAAATGTTGCACTTTTATTGGGCTGAAGTCAAATTCTACTACAGCAAAATGAATCTACCCAAATAGCTTGTCACATGAATCTTGAGTGTAATATTTATGAGTAAGACAGTGAACATATCTCCTCCTCTTCCCCCTCCTTCTTCCTTCCTGTCTCTGCATATGGTTCCCATGCTGCTCTAATCTTTCTCCCTCATTTTTTCAATGGTGAATAAGGTGATTTAATGATTTATTAGATCTGCCGAATCCAGCAAAGCTACAAATCATGAAGGCCTTGTGGTCACATTGTTCAAACGTGGGGAGCAGTCAGCCGCTGTAATCCGCGCTGAAATGCCCCTGAAAGAGGCTCTTGTTGCCGCCCCCCCACCCTCCCCTCCACCGACTGGAAAACGTTAGAAGTCAGGTTATGTGAATGTCCAGTGTCAGAGGGCTTCTTAAATGGCATTAGTTTTGAATGTCTGTATCAGAGCAAAGACCCGCCATTCTACTAAAACTGCCTCAGATCTGGGTGCTGTAGCCCTGAGAGTGGGTCGAAGAAACAAAGGAAAGGAAAGGAAGGACTTTTGTCTCAGCAAGTCTTAGAAAAACTTGTCCGTACATTTATCTTTAGCAGGCTCGCCTACTGTAATGCTGTCTTTACAGGTCTCTCCAAAAGGTCGATCAGGCCTGGATTCAGAAACCTGCTGCTAGAGTCCTCACTAAGACCAAGAAAGTGGACCACATCCCTCCACTTCTCAGATCTTGTGTGTCAAGATTTGATTTTAAAATACTTCTGCTGCATTATAAAGCACTAAATGGTTTATAGGGCCAAGATACTTTCCTGATCTGCTGCTCCATTATGAACCATTCAGACCACTCAGATCACCTTGGCCGGGTCTTCTTACGGTCTCCTGAGTCAGGAGCACCATTCAGTTCTTATGCACCACACATCGGGAACAAACTCCCAGAAAACTTGAGGTTTGCTCAACTCCCACGTCTTTTAAATAAGTCTTTAAAACTTTTCTGTTTGCCATTGCTATTTATTAAATTAAATTTGTGACTTTTTGTTCAAATCTATGTCCATATGTATTTTTATTAGGGCTGTCAATCGATTAAAATCCATTTTCATTCATATATCTTGAGGTCAGAGGTCAAGGGACCCCTTCGAAAATGGCCGTGCCAGTTTTTTTCCTGCCAAAATTTAGCATAAATTTGGAGCGTTACAACAAGATAGTATGACGTGGTTGGTACCAATGGATTCCTTAGGTTTCCTAGTTTCGTATAACACCAGTACCTTCACTCATTTAAAACTGAGCCCGTTAAAGTTGCGTGAATGAGTAAAAGAAATTAGTGGCGTTAAAACGAATTTGCGTTATCAACACATTATTATCACGTTAACTTTGACATCCCTACTTTTTATATTGCCTTGCCTTTCATTTACATACCTTTTTGTGTCTTACGTAAACTACTTTGAATTTAATTGTTGAAATACAAATACACTTATTTTGCCTTGATTATGAAGTACCCATCCTCTTCCTTCCCTCCAGTCTTTGTGCTAAACTAAGCTAACCGGGAGCTTCATATTTAGTGTACAGACATGAGAATTTTATTGTTCTAAACATATTTCTTAAAATGTCCAACTATCCCTTTAAAAAAATTATTGAAATTTGTAAAATTAGATACTATTTTTTTTTTTTTATTTGATTCATTTGTATTTAAATTGTATTTATTGATTGTTAAAATGGTGTACAGATTTAAATCTGAAGAATTGGTTTCAAAATTTTCGGGTCATCCATTACTCCCCAAATCTGGTTCCTACCCACCACCGCCACCATACTGAAAGTTGTGCAGAGACATGGCCGAGTGGTGAAACGTCCCTTTAAAGGTGGACAGGGGATGTCAACAAATAGCAAAGCATGTTATGACAAATTAGACAAGGCGATTGTGGCACTATCATGGCTTGATGATTGCACACAAAGCACTTCTTTGAGAGCATTTTTTTCTTCTTCACTTGGCCAGGGATCCAGTCACATCCTTTCAGAGCAGGTCCTGGGGAGCCACTGACACCCCGACCCACAATCACACATCACCCTCCACCCCCATCGCTCCCATGCCCCGCCACCACCATCCCTATCAAAGGCTTAGCCTGATCTGAGGACAGATGAAGGGGAAAATGTGATTTTGAAGGAAAAAATGGGGAAAAGAAAAAAATGTAAGAAGCCAATGAAGTGTAAGGGGACTGAGAATAGCACTGAGTGCGAGCGTTGATGGAACCAGGCCATTATGAATCAAACAAAAAGCCTGTTTCACCCCATAATTCAACACATTTGGAGTGCGCTAAGCTGAGAAAATACTGTCAAAGAATGAGGTGCTGCACATTAACTTGAGGTTGCATATGTTTATGACCCCTCTTTACACATTTTTCGGCCAAAATTGACAGAAATGAAAAGCAACGATAAATAAAATGGGATTTTTAAAGTTGCTGGAGTTAAGAAGGAAAAAACAGTGTGTGTTGGGGGGAAGGAGTGGCGGTGGGTGAGGGGCTGATGATGTTGATGGCGAGGATGAAAGATGTGTTGTTGAAGGAGACAGCATCCGAGGTGTCAAAGCAAACAGGACTAAGCAGAGGGGCCACAGGTGTGCAGTCTGCTCGCCTGACTGCAGACAGGCTGCAGCACAGACAGCCCTAAGCGCCCAGCGTGCATACCATACAGCCGTGTGCCCTGCAGGACTCTGTCTCTCTCTCTGACTGGCCTCCTCCATCCACCTGGAGCGGCTGCACAAGAGCGAGGAAAAAAAAATACCCAACAAACCTTTGTTGTGAGGTTCAAAACTCTAAAAACGACACATTACAACACAGAGAAAAAATGTGAGGGGCCTTTTTCCATTAACATTGAGATGTTTGTGTCTCGTACATGTAATGAAGGGATTAAAGATTACCAGGATGCATGTTTTGTATTATTTAGTCCCCAACTCAGAAACGGGTCATAGCTTTTTTTGCTCTTCCCAACATTACGAAGTTGTTTTTCTATTCGTAGCAGCAAAGTAACTTTAAATCTATCATCTGATTTATTGAATATCATCCTCAGGGAACAAACATGAGACTGCCAATACAAATCTTCTTTTCCTGTGGAGAAAACAGCAATGTGTCACTATTTCATCCTTGTCTCAGGTCTTCTGTTCCTAAACCTTGATTTTGACTAGCTGAAGCTTTCAGTGTCTGATTTTTGCGCTCCAGCCCTCTACAATGAGCTCTCTCCCTCTCTCGTTTTCTCACCGCCACACTCCGTCCCCACCGCTTCCCCCCTCCGAGGATAAGCTGTGGTCGGGCCCTGACATCCCAAGTAATTTACTAAGTCAACACAGAGTGAAGAGGGCCCGTGTGCTGCAGAGAAAGCCCCTCTATGCAACAGCCGCGGTCCCTGAGGAGACATGGCACACCACAGCACGAAGCTGCCATGCTGGGAATCATTTAAAAAAGTATTAATATGAAATATGTATGTAAATGCAAGGTAAATAGATAATAAATATGTAGTAATTTATATGTTTGTAAAATATTTACTAATGCACACAAATGGACAGTTTATCAAGCATTTGATGAAATACTTTATTTCCATTCGTTTGGGTTGTTTTCATCATATCCATAGAAACATGTAGTGGCAGGATGTTTCTAACATTATGAGCTCTCAATATTTAGGATTTAGATTTGATGTCTTTTTGTTGTCTTCTATATTCTGGTCTGTAAATATACTGCACGAGTCTGTACTCTGTATATGCAGTATAGTCACAATTAGGATCTGCTCTTTTGGCTCTCTGGGTCTCTTTAAAGGTGCACTTGTTTAACTTTGATAGTGATAATCTTTTTAAAGTATCCTTATGACATTTTTACCTTTATTTGACAGACACAGAGGGGTGATGACGATACACCACCATTGTGGACTACCCCGAGTGTAGTCCACAATGATTCACAGCTTTTAACATATTTTATGCACTTTGCAGTATAAGTTTATTAACTGAAGAACATTAATCTTAGTACTGTGGAGTATCAGAGGAGACAAAACCTTACTCATGTTGTTGCACAGTCAAAATAAAGAAACATGCATAAACACATTGAGATACAGTCAACTACATGCACTACATGAACATGAATGTGCACACACACACACGTATGAACCCACATGCTTGTTCAGGTGCAGCAGTCCACTCTCACTGCAGGCTGCTCCTTGTAAAGGGGCCTTGGTAATCACTGTGTTTGCTTTCCCATTAGGCCGCTCTTCAGATGTGAGGGCTACCCGGGCCCGTTCACTCCCCGAGGAGAGCTTTTCACTCCTCTCCAAAATGCATTATGAAGAATTAGCCACATAAACACCTGCGAATTAAGAGCCAGACTCAGACACACACCAGAGACAACCTCCAAGAGAAGTTTATCATTCATCCAAACAACCAAAACATCTCTGGATTCACCGTAGAGTTCAATATCTCTCAATGGCTCTCACCCTTTCCTCTTCCAGGAGCCCTTGAGCAAGGCACAGCTGCTCAGCAACCAGTAGTGTTTGTACTGGGAAGGAAAAGTGAAACAAGGAGAATGCACGCTCAGCAATACATGTCCTTCGATAAATAAACGTAAAAAAGGAGTTGCTTGTCTGAGTCCGAATGGCAGCAGAGCACAAAGAGACTTGTTCTGATTCAATGGCAAAACCCATGCAGGTGTTTACTTTTGATTATTCTTTAAGATAATCCACTTGAGTTTGTATACAGCGTCACCGAGGTGAACAGAGACGCTCCAGCCACTGTTGTGCAGCGTCGTGCACTGTGGGCCCTCACTGCAGATGTCCACAAGAGGAGGATTACGGAGATAGAGGCATCTAGGGAGGTGATGGAGCTTTCAACAATGAGGGCCCTGAGAATTTACTGCACGGCTCACCGTGGACAGAAGAATGGGCTGCTTCACTAGCAGAGAGCGAGCTTTATGCAGTGACGGACGATGAGTCAAGACGAACCCCGTCCTGAACTCAGCGTGGAATGTTTCATTTACAGTCACCCACATGGACAGCACCCCGGCCTGTGCCTCATCTGCCAAGACACAAGAGGGATGGGGATTTCAAACAATGTAGATAATTCAGAGCTCAAACTTCCCCCACTGCACAAAAGGTCTACATGCACTCAGATAGACAGAAAGGCACAATCCACTCTCTCTCACTTTGTCTTCCCTTCCCACACTCTCAGTACCTCCCTGTTATCTCACTGTCTCCGTCTCTATCTCCGCCAGTGATTCGTCATCTTTAAATGATTCCACCTAAAGAAATCCAGGCAGAAAAAACACTGCATGACACCGTTTTCAACAAAATTATTAAAGCCAACATTTGCAGTGTAAACAAACAGGATTTTCCTCCACAAACCCCTCCTTGTGTGTGTGTATTTTATTTAGACCCTGCACCATACAGCTTCTCATGCTTTGGGACAATATTTTGACTGTAGTAATTACAGTATATGAAATGTAATCATTACAGTTGTCAATAAAATCCGGTGTGACGCTCACAGTTGGCGCCTGAAGCTGGAGTTGCGATGTTGCCAAACTGCGATTGAACCCAGCAGAATGAAGGCTTATCTTTATGAAAACATCATAATGTAGGTTATGTTGCAACTCTGATGAATGTCTGGCAAACACCAGTTGAAATCAAAACCATGAAAGAGGCATCGACCCACGTTTGCTTTTCCGTGCTCAAGTTCAAACTCTCCACTTAATCCATCCGGTTCAAGATGTAAATTTTATGAGTCCTTACAGACAGTACACTGGGTCTAAGCCCACCGTCTCAAGGTGCGTACTTGTTTTGCTCTCAAGAAAATATCAACAGTCAAGAAATATGGGGCTACATTATTGCTCTTTCTACCATGATGTAAGCTGAGTAAAACCCTGCAGTGTTCAGTGCTGGTCAGTGCTGGGAAGCCTCCTCACTGGGCTAGGTCACGTACAAGCCATGGTCATCAATCACAAACAGCGGGGACTGCGTAGCGACGAGCTGGCGAAAGGAGTTGACGGCTTGACACGACTTGGCCTTCGGTGCCTCCTCGAATTCCAAGCCATCGCTGACTGAAAGGATTACTTGCATAATCTAAAATTTGGTGGCACAAGAAAGCATTCATGCCTCATTTCGCTAAGTTTTTATTGGCTTTTTATATGTGATTTAGTTATGTGTGGCTCCCAGCCCGCTTCCAATCCTGATATTTTTCTTTGCATATCATTAATACTTTTAAAATTTGTCGAGAGCATCCAAATTAAACTCTTCATTTAACCTACGGAGACTTTCCTTGTAATGTTTATTCATTCTCCAGGCAGCACAAGCCCCTATGCATGCTCTCGGTTGTAGTTGTGGATATCTCTTCCATGCACATAAACTCACTTTTAAAAAAAAAAAGCTTTTGTGTTTTAAGAGTTTGTCTGTTAGAGCCAAGTCAGTGATGTAACCATTCAGCACCACAGGGCACAGAGTGTGTGGCAGGTCGATGACTTGGACCAGTGATACACAATCAACCAGCCCGCTCTTAGCAAGGAGGGTAAATAACTTGTTGTAACAAGATCAGGACTTTCCTGGCACTGGCTATCACCAATGTTGCTTTTAATGGCATTACAGACAGATGGTAAGATGTGATCACTACCAATATTCGCCAACCTTTCTTTCATTTTCTTGAGTGAGATATCATGATAAAGACATGGCACTCTTTCCTCCTTGTCTCTTCTCGGTGATGACACTATCATCCTGCAGACCAGAGCCTTGAGAGTAATCTGTTATTCTTTACCTCAATGCCATCATCTCCTCCTGCAGAGCAAGGGGGGAAGAAGTTGTTGCGCCATGACCCACACAGCGGTGAGTTTACATAGCTCAGATACCTAAAGAGATACCCAGGCCTCTCACTGTGCACATCCCCGTCACACAGAGAACTGATAGGAACTAATCAGTGAATGGCGGTTTTAACTGGCAGGAGGATCAAACGTGAGCTGGACCTCACAGGATCTCCACCATGTTGTCTGAATGCGGGATAGATTCTATCACAACAAAACTTGCTTTCTTCCACTGTGTGAAGGTCTGTTTATAGTGCAGTTTTACATCAATTAACATTCATGTAAGTTAAAATTTGTATTCTTGTTACATATAAATTGCTTCATTGCTTTCGTATTTTGTCTACTCCTGAGCACAAAGTAATACAGCCACATTAGCGGCTCTGAGAGGCTCTGAGGCTCTAAGGTTAGGCATTGATTTCAAATATTTAAGGTTAGGCAGTGACCTTGAATAGTTAAGGTTAGGCATTGACTTTGAATAGTTAAGGTTAGGATAGGTTGTCGGGCAGCGAGTCTCACGAGAATTTTTGCAAGTTTTTGCCAGATTTCGCAATTAACGGGTTACCTTCTAGACACAACCCTACTTAGGCACAGTGGTTTTTTTTAGCTAAATGCTAATATCAGTATGCTAACATGCTGATGTTTAGAAGGTGTCAGTTTGTTAGCAATGTTTGCTAATTAGCACTAAACCCAATGAGGCTGAGGGGAATGTCATTAATTTTGAGCAAAAAAAAATTCTATTCAATTTCCCCTTAACAACAACAACAACTTGGCCAACATAAAAGTGACAAATAAGCAGAGATGCACAAATTCCAGCACAGATCTTGACGCATGGATTTTGACAGTTTAAGACAGATGTCAACTTTAATGAGTGTTATTAGTTGAGGAAATCTGCACAAAAAAAAAAAAGGATTAAATTCTAATACAAAACGTGTGTTGCTCAAACAGCTTGTACAATTCTTGAACTTTCTGACACAACAAAATAATGTCAAAGCTTTCAAAAAAAAAATCCTCTCATACATTTTCACTTTCTATGGTGCAGTAAGCTTCTGGGAGTTCACGTCTAGAACTTCACAACTTTGATTAATTGGCCTATGTGACACGTTGCTGTATTGTTCATTAAAAGAAGGTTTCGACATTTGGGGAAATTGAATTTCCTGTTTTAGTTTGAAAGTCCCCTCCTCTTGTGTCTTGTCTTGTTTTACTTCCTTTGTTTGTTTCCCACCTGTGTGATTGTCTGCCCCGCCCTGATGAGTTTCACCTGTCCCTCGTTATCTCCCTCCTGTCCTTGTGTATTTAGTCTCTGTGCTGTCACTTGTCTTTTGTCAGTTTGTCTTTGTTGCCACTTGGAGTTTTGTTCGCTAGTCTTCTGCCAGCTGTACCTTCCTGTCAATTTGGGAACCTGTAAGACCTTTTGTTTGATTAGATGTATCTTTATTGAATCTGCCCGTCTCAGACTCTGCATTTGGGTCGTCTCTGCTTGTGCTGCTTCCTTCACACAGCTAGCCTACCTTTGTCCAAAGCAGCACCTCTCTTTAGGTCACTAATTAACATTTATATGTTGTTTGTTTCATCTGTACAAAAGCGGCTTATGTTCACAGTGACAGGTATTACATTTTATTTAGGTAACTTTAGGAGTTGGAAGGTGGATTTTGTTACTTTTGAACAAAGCCATAGTTGTTTTCCCATCTCCAGTCTTTAAGTTAAGCTAAGCTAAGCGGCTGCTGGCTCCAGCTTCATATTGAGTGTACAGACATGAGAGTGGTATCGATCTCATCTTCCTCTCGGCCAAAGAGCAGCATACTTCCCAAAATGTCGGAACTATTCCTTGAATGACGTTCATCATAATATTCACAGACATGTACACGAACATGTCTATTTAGAGTAGGCCTAGGGCTAATGATAGTCATTTTAGATGACTGTGTTCATTGCATTAAAACATGATTTACACATTTTTAGTCATAATCATGTGACTTTTGGCTGACTAACAGTTTCTTAAATCAGGAGGTGTTATAGTCTGTAAACACCTTTATGTGTGAAACAAAATGCAGGTGAAGCTTCACAAATGAACAGACAACATGTGGCTGTTGTGGGACGCCGTTAGCGACAGTAGACAGGGGTTTCCACGCAGCGCAGAGAGGTGACAGAGTTTCTATGGTTGGCTCACCACACAGACCTGCTCTGTCCCAACCCGCCGAGCGTCGGGCTCCCTGCGTCAGACCTGGCCTTGGAGAGAAGGGCTATATTATGGCTCCTTGGCCCCTGCCTCTCCCCTGTAGTTCACAACTTTTTCACCACAAGAAAATGTCAGGGATGGAGTTTTTTATTTCACCCCAAAATTTCCCTTTCTAATCATGCGTCTCAGCTCTTGGCTCAAGCAGCTGGGAAACTCACCACCGGGTCGTGTCCAGAAACACGTCTGTGCTATCAGCCACTCCATCAAAATCTATTTGCCATCCAAACACAGCGAAAAATTAATTCAGAGCTGGGGTACTGATTTAAATAGTCGTCTGGCTGTACTTCTTCAAATACCTGCGCTGATATGTGATACTGGGAGGATTTACATAAGTGCTTTGTAGGCCTTGTCAGGAGAAATATATGACCAATAAAGGCAGCAGAGTCCTCTTACCACCCCGCTCATGACATCTCTCATGTCTCCCTGACGCACTGGAATAGCCTTGATTTTTTTTATCTATCTTCCCTGAAACATAATGCAAGCTGAACCTTCAAAGCAGAGAGGACAAGCAGGGATGGAGGATTTAAGATATCCAACAGATAAAACTTTCCCACATCCACTCTCACAATTTGTAAATGTCTCCTTGTGCTCTGCAGCTTGACCTTTGGTCCCCTCTATATAAGGTGTCTTGTCCTGGTCAAAGGAGATCATTCAGTATAAAGCAAGACTTTAACAGTCTGCAAGTACAGTTTAGAGCTCTCCTTCTTCAAATATGTGAGGAGTGCTTCACTCAGAGGAATTTGCAAACATTTGCTGCACATTATCTTGTTACAAACACTCCTAATCCTCACCCTCTCCCGATAGAGGGGAAGAGATAATTGCTCCTCCTCAGGGACAGATTCATAGCAATTGTTTCTCTTATTGTGCCGAGCCCTGTTTGCCAGATTCATTGTACCTTAAATGGCGGATAAACTTGATGATTTGATGTTTGTGAGTTGGCTCCTGAGAGAAAAATACAATAAAATAAGAGTCTTGGGAAAGAAAATGCTCATGTCTGCTCATAATTTTAATGACACGCAAGTTGCAAAGGTTGTGGGGAAACACCTCAGAAGCAAACGGTACACTTCCCAGTGCTCTATGATGACTCTGGGAAAGCAGCCCCGAGTCTTTGTTTGTGCAAAATCAAACTTTAATCTGGTGCTTTTGATAGATGTAGCCTTCTATTTCAAATGTTTATGGAAATACCCAACAATAGTCTTGTGTGGTCCTGTGTCTAATGAAACACACTCACGTAAGACATCAGATCACTGGCCAGCACACAGTGTTCACCATGGAGTGTGGTTTCTTCACATGGCGGGTACGGGGAAGAACAAGTGGGTTCTCCTCCTCATCGGGGACCATCACATCTGTGAACGTGGGTGCTACGAGGCCTCCGGCCCCAGCTCGCGGCGCCACAGGCCAGCTGTGTTGGTGCTGTCAGCCTCATCCTCCTCCGGTCCATCTCCTCTGGGCCACATGAGCTCCCATGGAGGGCTTCGGGAGGATTAGCACACCAGAGGAGGGGATGAAGGGTTCAGGAGCAAGTGTTCAGGGGTCAGCCTGGGGTTTTACATTTGATCTCCTCTCAAGTACAAATTAATGTGCTCTGATGTGTTATTTTGATTGAACCGGCATACACTGATATGAGCCTCTGTTCTTCAACCTATCAAGTGTAATTTACTCACACCCAGGGCACAACATCACCTGAGTCTGGTGTTTTCCTATCGAGGAGAGAGCTGCGGGTTGTTTTGGTTTGGGTTGTTTTGGGGGTGGTGGTCACAAACCACACAGCACATTGAGTTGTCATCAGTGTTCAGCAACAAAGCTAAAGCAAGCTTATTCTATTTCTGAACAAGGGAAATTGGGAGTTGCATTTGATGAATAACGATTCTGTGCGGACAGACGGATTGTAATGCCACCCTGAGGGCACCGGTGATTCTGCCACCCTCCCCACAGGTGGAAAAACTTCAGGTGATTCTGCAAATAAAGAGGCCTCTTAAAATAGCACACCTGCGAGAAGACTGCAGCATTTCAGAGCTCAACCTGTATAGCCTGTGGTCATATTCCTATGAACCCAAACCTCAAGACTAAATATCTCATCTCATGGAGATTTGATGCCAGGATCAGATGCAGATCAGACATGAGGGAAGTTTAGACAAGAGAGTTTGGTTCTCCTGAGTCTGTGTTGTAGCTTAGAGGATGTCTAAAGCCACGTCTGCTGGTGTTCCTGTGTACAAGAAGAAACTTGCTCTGTCAAAATAGCTGCCCTTCTGAAGGAGGAGAGGAGATTTAGTTGTTGCAGCCAAACCAGGCTTTTCTGTCTCTGCCACCATCTTGATAAACACACATAAACAGTGCACACGGGACAAAGGACACAACAACTGAGGGGGGGGGGGGGGGGGGGGGATAAGGGATACTTTTGCCTTTAAAAGGTTCAGTTCAGTTCAGTTCTTGACACTTTGTTGAGGCAGACTATTGACATATGATTTTGTGTTTTATTTGTGTGTTATTCTGTCTTAAAGGACCAGTGTGTGGGATTTGGTGGCATCTAGTGGTGAGGTTGAAGATTGCAACCAACTGAATATCCCTCCGCTCACTCCTCTCTTTCCAAGCGTGTCGGAGTACCGAAAGTGGCCTTCAGGTAACGTAAAAATGCAAAAGGCCCTCTCTAGAGGTTTGTCCGTTCTGTGCTACCAGCCCATTCTTATTCCCAGGGCGTCAAATACCAACGCTTTGTCACAGCCGTCTGGGTGAGATACCGCCGCACAAGGTAACCTTTAGCACCAGCACGAGCCGCACCGGGCTTTCCATTAACTACAATGTAAACCCATCCGTGGCAACATTAAACGCTCAGAGAAAGTGGGCCGGGAGTGTGGTGACGTAGTTTAAAGAGCGAAAAGACACACTAAGGGCGAGCGGGAGGGGTAGTGGTTGGGTACAGCAAACATAAGGCTTTCATCCAAGAGACCGCTGGTCATGTCCCGTACGCATTTAGTTTCACTTTCACGTCACGATCAGCTGTCCGTTCGTGTCCCGTGTTCACAACGTTCAGTTTCATTTTCACTTTACAAATGTACTGGTTTTAAGCCAGACCATGTTTTTTTTTTCCTAACTAAGTGGTTTTGTTGCCTAAACCTAAAGTGACGCCAAGGGGTGTGACAGAGCGGCAGTATGTGATGAGTTGTGATGAGAACGTGTTGGTGCTACTGTAGAAACATGGCGGAGCAACATGAACCCTGTGTAGATATGAAGGGCTCATTCTAAGGTAACGAAAACACAGGTGATTATACACTAATGAAAACATAGTTATGAATATTATATTCCATTTCCGCCAATACATCCCCCTAAATCATACAGACTGGTCCTTTAATACAACATATATATAACATAACAAAAAACAGATGTTTCACTCAAAATCACAAATGTGAAACTCATGGCAAAAGGAAAGTCAGAGGATCACCAAAGTCATAAGGATTCATCCTCTGGGCGCCATGAATATATGTACCAAATTTAATAGCAATCCACCCAAAAGTTGTTGAGACATTTCAGTCTGGATCAAAGTGTTGGACTGACTGACTGACCAACATTGCCATCCCCAGAGCAGCACAGATAGAGTGGCTAAAAATTATGCACAATTTCACAAAACATTTCTTTGGGCAGCTCCACAGTTGCGTTACCCAAATATTTGCTGACTCAACCATTGTTGCAAAATGAATGTCTTTGACCAACAGAAGAAATGTCAGTACCCTTCAGTACTTTCGTTGTGCACAAGAGACTGTTGCTCAACTCTGTTGTCCAGAAGTAAAGTGCCACCTTTAGGGCTGCAATAATAAACTGTTTAAGATGAATAACAGTCTGGTCTGTTCTGCATTTTGGACGGAGACTAGCAGACCACAAGAGGCTGTGATATTGTGTCATCTTTTAAATCCCATTAGCACTGGAGTAAATAGTCTTCCTTTTATTATCAGATGTGGAGTTCAGTTTAGTCCCGACTCAGCAGAGGCTGCGGAGTAGCGTGGGTGTCCAGCACTCTGCAGACAGGGTCAGCTAAGTACGATGTCCAAGTCTTACACAGCTCAGACGTGCGTCTCCTATGAAAGAGACTTGACATTATAAGTCTCTCTTGTATGGACTTTGACACTTTTACATCCATGCCTGAAATGTAGCCTTCCCCAGGTGAATGATGTCTTTCAGACTTATGTCTGATTAATTATCTGAAGCCCAAACAGAAACATTTACTGTACTGACATAAGTTATCTCAAATTTCTATAAAATACTTGTGTACAGGTGTAAACATATAAATATGATAAAAAACTTCACATCACATTCACAGCAATTGTGCGTGGCACACTGTGCCCCTTGACAAATCCCCTTGGGGTTACGCAGGGGGAAAAAAACATTTTCCAAACAGCTCCCCCAGCTTGTCACACAAGAGGTATAGACCATCTACTGCTTTAAATTGCCCATGGGATCTTGGCTGAAAGCAGCACACTGCATTCATAAAGTAAGGCGATGCTAAATCAGTTAATTTAGACTGATGTCTTTATGATTTGCAGGAGTACAGCATGGAAGCCAGTATCCCTCACTCGCTGAATAAACAAAAATTTGTTCAGCTCAAATAAAATTTGATGAGGAGATAATTTTGCGAGCATGCAGCATAAAGGTCTCTCTCATGTGCAGGGGTGCTGCACTCTGAGGGCAAATCAACTGGAAGTCTGGAGAGGTAGTTCAGCACACGGTGGACAAGATGATAGAGAGAGATATGGCTGATCCGGTCCACCACTGGGACAGGCCTCCACGTGCCCACAAAACTGTCTGCTATCAAAAATCCTCTTTGTACTTTCAAAATTATTCAATGGGTCTTTTTAAACTTACAGGACTCCAAAATCCTCATGAGTACATTATAAACGTCTCACAATGTGACTGGTATACCTGAAGGGACCAATTTTATGACTGATTTAATGAATACCCCACTGTATTATTTAATCAAATGTCCCTATTGGATGAGGTAAAGTAACCGTAAAGAAAATTCCAACAACATTAGACAGTTCATTCAACATTTGTTGGCATGAACAACTCTCAATCAAAGCTGAAGCCCACAGAAACAAGCCTCTAATCTGGGATTTCATCAGGAGATAAATCCTGGAGCTGCTCCACTGACAATGAATTGGAAACTGACATGGTGGACTGTGCAGTGACTGTCTGAGCTTTTGCTCTCCAGTAGGTTTGACAGTGCTACCAGTTATGAAGCAGAACATATCTCAAATGCCTTGTAAAACCCCGGGAACTGTTATACGCAAAGTCAATGTTAGTCAGTGTCAAAAGCAGCGGCACATTTCTTGGATGCAGCTTTGACTTTCGTTGGAAGTGTCCAATAAATTTAGAACAAATGTGAATTCAGCTCTCTGTTTCAGGACTTCCCAGACAGCCTATCCCTGACATGGAGTTGGAGTGTTTTAGATTAGAAATCACTAGGGGCATTAGAAATAAATCTACGGTTTAAAAATCCCCAAAACCACTGGAAGCCTTTCTTTTAAAAGGATACATCTTTTTAAGAAGCTGCAGATAAAGAACAGATGCATTTCAATGCCAGTAAAACTCTCTTGGAAAAAAAATCTAATTCCATAATCTCTCCCAGTAACTCAGGAGCAGAGATCGAAGCGATCAACTGGTGAGTGGCCACATGTTAACGTCAGAAAGTAGTGTGTTCATTCACTCTTTGGTGATAATGTGTTGGAGGTTGTGGTGCTGCAGTGATCAGAGGTGGCAGAGCGACGGAGGCTCTGTTGTCGGACACAAGAGGCCACTTTGATGTCTGAAAGTCCCTATCGGTGCCTGTGTTGATGACAGAATACCTGGGAAAGGGATTTTCAATCAGAGAACCTGCATGGGAATCCCCTGACACGCAACAAGAACACACACACACAAAAATATGTGACAATACACAACCCCCCGGAAATAGCTCAAAATCAGAAACACCCATCACAGGAATCCTGCTTCTTTTCAAGCAAGCATCGGAGTGTCTTCTGTATGATATCAGATTGAACTCTTTTGAAGTCGTGAGCTTGTAATGCCTACATGTGAAAAGGTTTTTTTTTTTTTCCATGGACACAGAGCTGGCAACAGATTCACTCCCTGGCTCTTTCTCTCACACAGACACTCGCTCAGTCCCACATATGACAACACCCCATGTTTACCCCGCTGACTTCCACCCCACGTATCCTGTTTGTGGCAGCATCTTCCATTGTTCCCGTCTGTATACTACCTGAGCAGGTACAAACTCTTTCTCACGCTCCTTCCACTGCAGCTGTTTTGAAGAAGTACCATGGATACAGTAAAAGCGATCCCTCCACTTTGCTTTTGTTTCGTTATCAACTTTTGGCTGCTTTATCATTTCTTAAGTGGATGGAAAAAAAAGGAGGGAGGATGGAAAATGTACTGCAGAACACAAAGAAGAAGCCACACAAAGAGAAACCTCTAGTGAGACAAAGCTGTTTGGAGTTAGCCTTACAAAGTGGTAGGTAAAAAGTTATTCTTTGAGGTTAAGAGAGTCATGCCTACCCCAGTACAAAGCCCACACTTGATTGCTAAAAAGAGGGCACCTTTTGGAGCAGCACCCCAGCTGATGTCACCCTGAAGGAAGTGCTTTGAAGGGGATGGGGGCAGAGGGACATCCAGGCATCACAATGCAGCGTTGTATGCCAGCAGCATCACAAGGAAATGACGCTATCCCTGTGAGGGGCTTCACAATGTGCTGTATATTCACTATAATGTTAGCATCTTGATTAAGGGGCCTACCATCAAAGTGATGAGGATGTGCTGTTGCAATCAGGGATGAGTAAACAAGTGATTTAGCTCCATATCTCCCCAAAATAATCTGTAAATTTCATGATTAGCTGCATGGTGAATGAAACAGCTTAGGCTTGCACCCAGGGCGTACAAATGTACATCCACCAACAATATATCAAAGTATAAAACGAATCTCTCAAGATTGAGAAGTAGTGTGACACTGCCCTCTAGTGTCTTAAGGATAATGGTTTTGTATTCATTGTACAATTGCATGCAAACTAAGTGCCTAAATGTCATTCAAACAGCATGTACATATTGGCGAGCAGAAAATTAGTTGATTTAACTCCTATTTAAAATACTTTAATCACCTTATCTTCGTCAGACCATGTGTGTGTGTGAGAGAGAGATATTCACACAGGTGTACACCCCTCCTGGCATTTTGGTATTTCCTTTGAACTCAAAGATAGCTGCAGATATCAGTATGAAAGGATCTCCCCACCTCCATCTGTGATACAGTGCTAACAGCAGCAGTGTAGGTGAATAGTCTGTAGTCTACCTCATGTTACCTTCGCCTCTGATGAGGGCTCAATCATTCCCTTTATTTATTTGTTATCAGATTATTGACAACGAGAACAAGTGTTTCCTTCGTCTCAGCTGGATGAACCACATCTCAGGTGGGAAGAAAAGAGGAGTTATACTTGTCCTGTGAGTCATAATGTTGTGAGGAGATAAAATAATGAACAAATGAGACCAGTGATATGATTTCATAAGGCATGTAGTTAGTGACTAAATGACTAGTTTTAGTTTAGTTTAGTTTAGACTAAGCATAGACCTACAACAAAATAGCTTCACTGGTGCTTTATCACTACATTTATTTAAGCTCTGCAACCAAATAAATAAATGTCACCATTTTTTAAAAACTTAATCAACTTTAAAGTTAAGATACAACTGTTGACATTGACATTCTTTACATTGAACACATAACAAGTAGGCTACTTGCAAACAAACTAAGCCACAGTCAGTGTTGTGAAGAGCAGGTGAGGTGTGGAGGCGGAGCTGTCTGAGGTGGAGCAGGAAGTGGGAGGAGCCTGGCTTGATCAGAGCTTATATATATGGGATTCAGTGAGAGCCATTTTGCATTACCTGCAGCAGAACCCTGGGATCTCTACTGGCAACTATTGTTTGAGTGAAAATGTGAGTTACTTTATGAAAGGAAAGGAGATATTGCTGTCCCACAATTCCTTGTGGCAGCACCACGGCAGACCGTGCTTCTTCAGAAAATTGATGTGAGACATGTCAAATTGTGCTCTTAGATCACATTGATCAGAGCAGTGTAGGTACATTTGAATGGGGTCCCACTGGAGCTGAAACACAAGAATTTAGTGATGCATTGGTGCAACGTTGGTTGTGTGGAGACTGTAAGAACTGTGATTGGTCTTCTGTGACAGCTGCATGCTGTCCCTTACAGTATTCCTGTAGTGGTTGTTTATCATCAACTTCGAAAAGCAATTTCCTTTGAAAGAGCAGGTTGAAAAACTGCAAAAATTAATTTTCGCATTTTCTGCAATGAAAGACACATTAGCATTTTGTGATATAGCAGTGCTACTCCCAGTGCAAACCGTCTCCTTGCCATGATTGTCATTCTCTATGACAAAGTGAATAAGAGCATGTAAAACTTCAGATACATAACAAATGCACAACACTGCCTGATAACTCTCAACACATCCATCATGTGGTTGCAGCCAGCGGGTTAAATATCTCTCCGCTCGCAGTGAAATGAATAGCCTAGTGGATATTGTGGGATTGGTGGAAACAAGTGGGAGCTTTACTGTACACTGTAAACTGAATTGATTTTTTGCTTTCATAAGTACAGGGAGCATTAAAGTTTGTTACAACATCCACAATAAAAGCAGTGGAGCTTTCTGTGCCACAGTGCTAGACTTAGTGGTACACTTATTGGATTGCCAAAACAGGAAAAAATAATCTATCAAAAACTATAAAGCTCTCAGTCTGTACCAATGACAGATAGTGAAAGGACTGAAATACTGGTGAAAAAACGTATTTATCCTCTTCGGTCAAAATAAAAAGTAAACAGAGTGATAATAGGTAAAATAGAGGTTCAACATAGTCTCCTTTGTTTGCAGTAATTCAGCATAAGTGTCAACTATTTTGACAACATTTTGACAATTGATCAGTTTGATCAGTTAATTTCCTTGATACTAGTGAAGAGACAGTTATTTGAGATTTTATTGAATTGGCAGTAACTGATATTATATTTTACTGTTGCTGTAAGAAATAAGCATATAAATGACGAAAACATTTGATTTCATTTTAAAGTGGTAATCTCGAAGATTTTCATTTAAATGACTGTCTAAGTCACTATCTATAGCTAAATGAGATAACACAATGGTGATTGAGCCTATGGCCCACTGATGAAAGTATTGTGATATTTAGATATTTGCAGTATTATGAAAAGGGTGTCTGTGGTGACATTCCTGGAAAATTACAGTTTTTCTCCATTGTAAACACACAAAATAGAACTGCACACAATTCTGAACTCTTGAAGCTCATGTACATAGAAATATCATTTTTCTATTCTATTTCTATGTTCATGTATCAACAAAAAGACTGAAGACTTTAAATCTTATCCACCCTCATGTATTCTGACTCAGAGAAAACAAATCAGTCATCACCTCCCACGTTGACTGTGTCGTCCTCAACTGTTACCATCTGGACAGCAATCTCAGTGAGATTTGGCAGCTGCTGGGCTGCGCTCGCCTCACCTCGCTGAATCATGATATTATATTATTTTTCATTTTAATGTAAAGTCTTGTGTTAAGTCTTTGTTTTATGTCTCTCTAAGTTCAGGTTAGACTGGCTATTTTTCCACTCTCTCTTTGTGTTTGCATTTGAAGATCATTTGTAGGTTAGGTGATTTCTCAGCACAGGAGACACACATGCATGTGGCTCAAATCCATTGCAGGTCAACAAATTGTGGTATTCTTTATAACCACCAGGGGGGGTTATTCATCTATCACTGGTCTATACCACGGTCTATACTGCCACCACCATCTACATTTTCTCTCAAGTCTCTATGTCCAAGGCAAAACAGAAAAACTTGGCTACTACTTAATGAGTTTGTTTAGAAGAAGTTTAAATCTTGGATTTATGTTATATTAAAGAAAATAAAAAGTGATTATGTGCTGTAGATACATTCATTGTAAATGTGATTTAAAGCTTTGAGTTTTGCACAGAATTAGAGCTACAAGTTCAATCCTTGTACAAAACGTGTGGATTGCCTGCCTCAAAACAGCTCAAATACATGCTTTTCATGTGATTAAGTTGTTTATTATTATTATTATTATTATTATTATTATTATTATTATTTGGTGAGTGGTTGTGTCATGATATTGAGAGGACATGGCATATTTTTTTCCCTGAAATCACTTACAGACTCAAAGTTGATCACATAACTCTGAGTAGCCTTCTACTGGAGAGAATAATAACACAAGAATAGTGTAAATAGCATAATAATATGCTCATCAAGCCATGTGGTATTATGCAGACGAATTTAGTACATGCCTGGGCAGTTCCAGTGATGGCTTGAATGGGGAGGATTGGTACCAGATGTTGTCCATTGGGACTCAGTGGCCAGCCAATAGGGATGAGGGCCGTTTGGTCTGTGGGCGGAGCTCCGTCTCTCCTCTGAGCTCAACATTTATTCTAACAGGTAGTTTAAAAACCAAACAGGTCAGCAGCAGCAGAAGCAGAAGCAGAAGCAGCTAGACAGCAACTAACGAAGTCTGAGCAAGGACGTTTTCTTTAACAGCGTTTAGTTTCTGGATATGCCCGGACGCCTCTCTGCAGCATGCTGAGCAGGAAGGGGTCTTGTGCGGGGATGGTGAGCGCTGCAGCCGGAGTAGACCGCAGCAGGGTCGGGGAGAGGCTGCAGGCTGCTCTGGCCGGGCTGCAGGAGCTGCATCTGCTGAAGGACAGACAGGGCGACATGGTGAGCTGGGCGCTGAGGATGGACCGAGAGGAGCCGGTCACTGCTGTGCACGGCGGCCCGGAGAGTCCCAGGATGATGGGGGCTGAGGAGCAGCGGCTGGAGGCGACCCTGACGACTCTGAAGCAACAGCTGGTAGGAAGCAATTTATATCTAAAGCCATAAAATCATTCAAATACCTCTCTGGGACGTTATGTGCAGGCAGTTTGGTGTCACCATAATATTTTTTATTATAGTTCTTATTTATAACGATTTTTGAATTGTCCTTAGAATAGAATTGTTTGAATATTGCTGTCAGCTGATGCTCATGTGCATTCCGTCTTCAATTATTAGCAGACACACTTTCATGCTCTCAGCTGGGGGTAGGAAGTGGGATAGGTGTCATAAATCAAGGTTCACTGCAGGACCAACAGGACTTGGAGTTGTGTATGTGCGCGCACACAGTGCATGTGTAGACTTCAGGGGGCAAACCTCAATCATTAACCACTAATGCCAGGGAATATATATATAAAAAAAAAAAAAAGTGGTGGTGTGTTTTTTAAAGGTGGTTAGTTTGCTGTGAATGACAGTCAGTCATGAGGGCCCCCTGAGTGGTAGAGACAACTGGCTGTGTGGAGTTTTCCATGACAAGCTTTTTCCATGTAGGCTGCTGTTAAAACAGTTTACAGGAAGTGCAGGGATTAAGGTGCTATGCATGAACAGATACACTGTAAAGACTTGGACAACATGTGGTTTAAATTGTGCTTTACATTCGTGCAAAATGGTGCAGACTCGCAACACCCCATATTTAAAAACACACCACCAGCTACATATAGATTTAATGGCCCAGAAACACTTTCCAAGGACTCTTTTTTTTTGCCACAGTTTAAATAGAAGTTGCCCAAACTTACTTGATCTTATAAGAGACGTTGGTTTAATGGTGCATTTTGCAAGCAGTGACCCGTAGTCCTCATTTGAAGAACCACTGTAACAGTAAGTGCCCAACCCGAGCTGTAAAGCAAACAGTCCTTCATCCCAACCCCCAAGCTTTCCTCCCCTATTAGTTTACACAATGGCCAGGCCCTCGCTGTGGGGGAGAAATGAGTTACCCACCACTGCTTCTTCCATGCTCCCCCATGTCCTGCTGGGGTTAATCATCAGCCACAGCTGAGTCGCCTTTGTTTTTCTGATGGCTGTACATTAGAGCATCTTTTATCTGAATAACAGGCCTTGGCTTAATAAAATTATAGCTTCGCTAACCTTCATCCTGACTATTCTGCTTAATTTTCACCTGTACAGAGAATTTCTGTTTAATTGTATGTAATTGTGTGTGCATGAGGAGCTTTATTGCATAACTTCTCGTTCTTGAACTCCCTCTTTTCCTGAGAAAATCAAATAAGACTTGCCCTTTGGTTCAGGTTGTACTGCACATATTTTTTGGGGTGTTGGCTAAAATGTTATGTGTTGTCTGTTTTACAGTCTCGTCTTCGGAAACAGGATGTAGGCCTGAAGACTCACTTGCAGCAGCTGGACCAACAGATCAGTGAGCTGAAGCTGGATGTGAGCAAGGCCTCCACCGAGCAGCTGGAGAGTGACAGCAGGCCAAGTTCAGGTGTGTAGGCAAACACTCGCACCAAAAGCCCTACGGTTGTTTACTTAATAGCAAGTACTGACTTATCCACCCAAGCTACCATCACATGATGATAGATACTGAGAAAAATACTCATGTGCACACCTGCTCCTGCTCTCTCTCCAGGTTTCTATGAGCTCAGCGATGGCGGCTCGTTGTCCAACTCCTGCACCTCTGTGTACAGCGAGTGCATGTCATCCTCCCAGACAAGCCTTCTCCTCCTTCCCATGAGCCCTGCTAATTCCCACATCGGCCCGCCATCACAAGTAGACGTATGCCGCCGGCGTTCAGCTGATGAGAGCACTACCCAGCCCATCCCTCCGCGCGCCACAGGCTTCCATCTGGGTAGCAGCAGGATCCGAGCTAGCACCGAAAAGGCTCGACCGAGACCTGTGTCAACAGGTAACCAAATCTCTCAATCTCTAATTTAAGATGTCATTATAGGAACCGTGCAACTGTTGTTACTTAGCAACACAACATGTATTTTGCTGCATAATAACATGTAATTTTTCAGCGTGATGAGTGACTTGAAAGTTATTCTGTATTTTGTGCTCTCTTTATGTTATCAGGTGATCTTGATAGGATGATGGCTCAAGGACCAAGCTACTACAAATCTGTGGATGCAAAGAAACCCCCAAAGTGCTCAAACTTGAAGACCTCCACAGTCGACCCCAGGTTCCACAGCAACCTGGTGTACCGCAGTGGGACGGAAGTGTACCACTACCCCAGCCCCCTGCACGCTGTGGCTCTCCAGAGTCCAATCTTTTCCCATGGGGGCGACCCTTCCACACCTGGACTTCTAGAGGGCCAAGGAACCCAAGTGAACGGTTCTGACACCCTCCAGAGCGCACAAATGGGTTATGAGACCAAGACTCTGGGTTACATTGATAAGCTCCTCCTGCGCAGCTTGAGCAAAATCCAAAGTGAAATGGGCACAGAGACTCTGCAGGCCCACAGTGACTATCACAGGAGGCCCACTGAAGTCTTAACTGTGTTTCCTGAAGTGTCTCAGAAAAACGCGTCTGTGCTGCAGCCTATTCCAGCCCAGACCACAAACATCTCCGCACTAGATAGCGACCAGAAGAGGCACTGCATGACATTCTCCAGTCAAGAGGCAGCTGATAACGCAAACCACAAACAGTCAGTGAGAGCCCCGGAGGTTTCATACCGATATTCCTATCCTGCTGTCGCGAGGGAGTACAGCTCTGACGAGGTCACCACTTTATCTCTGAGGAAGAATGATAAACCCCAAGGAGAATATGCCAGCGTAGCAAGAAGCAATTCAGAGAATAGATGCAGGGATCATCTAGAGTCAATGCCACAAGAGAGGAAGGGCTATAGGCTAAGATCGGTGATGGCCCACAGCTCCAGCACAGAGGAGAGTCAAAGCTTTGAGGTTCATGCTGGTCAAACAGCTTCCCCTGAGTTTGTCCATGCCAAATTTGTCCCTGCTGGATCTCAGAGGGTCAAGGTGAGACAGGCAGACCGTAAAACCAAAGCCGTGAAACTGAGAAGAAAAAGCAGTGAGAAGCCGCGAGCAACGAGGCAGCAACATGGCTACTCCTCTGGTGAAAGGACCAGAGAGGCCTGTGGTGGAGCCAAGGGGGAGCAGAGAAGATCCGGAAAAGGAAAAGTGACCCAGAAATCTACCAACTGTCACACAGAGGAGCGCAGACAGGGATCAGGCTCAGACTCCAGCCACTGTTGCCCGGGACTCATGTACACCCACAAGGTCCATCCTAAGCCACATGCCATCCCTGCTGTTACGAAGTCCAGCAAAAGCCGCAGACTGCAGTGCCTGGAGTATGAGCAGCCTGTAGAGCAGAGGAAGAGGAGGCAGGGGGCTGCCAAATGGCCGTCCGATGTGGAGATGTTCCAGGCCTCATGTGCTCAGCGTCAGAGGTCAAGAGAGCCCAATGTTCAGGCTCCAGGGAGCATGCAGATGGTCCGCAGTATGAGTGCCAGGTCAGGCCAGTGGATAGGACCTCATCGCTCCTTCCAGTCCTCCATGTCAACTAACTCTTTCCTCCACAATCTAAATGCCAGATACCCTCCAGTGGCCTTCAAGATGTCCAGCCACTACCCACCTAGATGCGAGTCAGAGTACTCGGCCGAGTGCGCCTCACTGTTTCACTCCACCATTGCTGAAAGCAGCGAGGGGGAGATGAGCGATAACACCACCAACCGCTTTGGAGATAGCGAGTCCAGCCAGAGCTTCCAGTCCTTCTCGGACTCCGACAGCAGCCTGTCCCTGGACGAGGAGGACCAGGCGGACAGCCAGGAGGAGAGAGGTCTGGTTTGGGCTGAGGCTGCTCTGGGACCCACCGCAGCTGGACAGCCCCTCCAGCAGCTCCCACGCCCCGAACCAGCAGCCTGCCGCATCAAAGCCTCCCGAGCCCTGAAGAAGAAGATTCGACGGTTCCAGCCTGCCTCGCTGAAGGTCATGACCCTGGTGTAGCAAAGTTCCCTCTGGGCAGAGTGAGAACTGTGGGCTGTGGGAAATGCTTTCCAATCAGGTTGCAAACCTGGTCTTTGAACTCAACACCATTAATCATCACTGAGAAGCAGCAATTAAACTGGGCTGCGTTTGTGCACTGATTGTTTTGTTAAAACTAAAAAAAAAAAAATGTCAAGAATTTACAATGGTTGAACCTAAAACTGTACAAAATTGTGCATTGTATAAAAGCATGTATAACACAATTATTACACTTAAACTTAATTTGTAAATACTTATGTTGTAATTAATGTTTCTCATAGCATGTGGCTGCATTTGACAATTTCATGGACATTTCTGTTGTATGTACCTGACAAATAAAACCAATCTTTTTACATTTCTTATTGCAAATAATTGTTTATTTTCTGTTAATTTCTTCTTATTAGAATAAACATATATAATATATATTGGGATAATTTGAGTGTTTATGTATTCTTCACTTTTCTTTAATCTTTAGACAGCTAATGATGTCGTTGTCCATTAGCAGATTGAGCTAAGTAGCTTTGGTATTAATAGCGCCCAACTTTTCTTCATCAGTGAGTGTGCAACGTTTGCAAAATCTCATCTGCTGACTTCTCTCTTCTTCTGGTGACTATTTATCAGACATGTTGAAAAAATTTACCCTTAATCCTCACAAACGTCCCACTGAGGCGGACCAGTTTAGCACAGATAGCACTAACGGCTCCTTATCTGGCTTCCTGCCCAGCTGTGGGTTTAATAAGTTGCGTCTTCAACAAGACAGCCGTGTTTAATTAGAGGGCGAAACTTATCAGTCTCAGTCATTTAAATGTAAGTAAACACACTTTTAAACACACAGTCACACTGCTACAGCTTCACAAACAGACATTAAGATGATGGTAGCAGAAGCTCAGGTTTCTGAGGAGAGACCTGAGGTTTTAAAACAGTTGGTGTACATGGCAAGGGGCACATGGGATTTAGAAGGAATGACAGATGATAAGAGGCTCCTCATTTCTGAGCTGTCATGAGGAGATTAAACGTTGGGCAGCTGCACAGATTTGCCCAATAATCTCATTTCCAAATTCTTTCAAAGATGGGGTGAGCAAAAGGGCATCCGTGAAGGTACATAGTCGAGTGACTGGCCCTCCACACATCAGCTCTCTCTCCCGTGGTCATACATAATAATGTTTTCTCCCATTAGAAAGCCACTGTGACCTTAAAGTTCCCAACTAAGAAGCTTAAAGGCCTGACAAACATTTTTAGCATTTCATCAAATTTTACTTTGAAGTTTTGTTCCCTGCAGATTTAATCACTGTGAAGACTTTTATTTTTAAGACTCATAGATCCAACATTCATTCATTCTCTCTTCTTTAACTAGAAATGTTCAGTTTACCATCAAAGAATAATCAATCCTTGAATATAAAGTCTCACTAAAGAGCACATGTTAATTCAGCAGCATTCTTTTCTCTATTCATCAAACACAAGATGGGTTTAAAAGGGCACAAACGCCACACATCAAAGATAGCATTTTTAGTTAAGAGCGTTGCTACAATTGAATCAACTTATTAGGATTTGTACATCCAGCTGACCTCTGCCCTCTCTGAAAGAGCGACAGCGAGTGGTCGGTGGGATTAGTGCTGCCGTTTTCAACCCGGCTCAGAGCGAGCATGACCGGCGCTGGACTTGTCTTTGATGTTGAGTATGGCGGGACCGTGTCGGCTTGACCTTGTGTGCTTGCTGACCTTTCCAGCTGTAGAGCTGGCTCATCTCTGAGGGCACATCTCCCCACAATAGAGAGGTCGGGGGCCTATTTGTACCCTCGCTGTCTCTGGACTTGTCTTTTTTTGTGTTCAACATGTCTGTCATTTACTTCCTTTAGACTCATTATTTGAGTCTGTTGTAGGAAGGTGAGTCCACCTGTCCATCGTAAGCCCCCCGCTAAAGTTTGCTCTTTTCCAAATAAATTCATTGGATTTTTTTTGCAGAATCAGTGGCGAGACACTACAGGCAGTAGTGTTTGGGCTATTTTGCTTCCATAACATGTCTTATTTCAGACAAGTGGGAAGAAAAAATCTAAAATATTTAAAATATAACATTTAGGTGCTTATATTACTACACTTTGTCTATTTGCGTCTGTAAATTTCTCCTAAATTCACAAAAAGATAGCATTAGATAATGCCTCATTTGCATATTTAAACATAAACTTTCAGAAAAATTGTAATTCAAAAAACAATTGACTGAATCAACTGGGGAATCTTTTAGTTATTTAAATAATTTATTTTTTTACTCTATTCACCTGTAGTGTCTTGCAAAATGTATGGAATTTTACGATACATAGGCCGTTTTCTCAAAACAAGGTTTTTCTCATAGAAATCTCCACTTCAGTAGCTCTCCAATGTACCAAACTTTCCAGTTTCATTCCTATCTATATTCTGAAGGTTTTTACAGAGGGGTTTGCTCATATATCATTCATAGCCTGATTTTTATCACATTTTATTCCTAAAAACATGCCAAAAATTAATTTTTTTATGACTCTTGACTGTATTTTCTGATTTATGGAGCGATACAAAGAGATATAAGTAATCAACTTTGGAAGTTTCATGGTGATTTCTGTTAACTAAAATTTTTACCCATATTCACCTGTACTGTCTCCCCATAATGTAATTGGATGATGGATAAAGCTAATTTGGCTAGGGAATGAAACCTCTTGGGGTCGAGTTGGAAGCAGCAAGCTGTTCAGCAGGTGTACAGGTGCACACCTGCAAAGAGGATTTGGTCATGATATGTTATAGGGTATAAAGTTGAGTGCACAGGGGGCGTTACTGAACATAGTCCCTATGGACGGCTTTCAAGTCAATCTGAAGGACTACAGATGCCGTGGGATCTCATTACACAGAGGTGCTCTGACTTTGACATCATATACAAGAGAACACATGGGCAAACGGTCACATCTAATCAAGATCATTCAGCTGACACCACACCTGCTGATAAAAGGTCTTAACTGAGGTCTTTTAACCATAACAAAGACTGAACCGTGGTGACTTCCTCACATGGCTAGAGATCCATGGATAGTTGTATTTTATTTATTTATTTTTACTTTTACATACACCATAGTCTGGATAGAAAAGGTGAAATGTAGTGTATCTAAGAAATGAATGGACTGAAAGTGCTTGGTTTAACCAGCAAAATTAAAAATAACAGATTATTGACTTCACACTCACACCCAGCTTTCCTCACACGCTCCTTCTAAAGCAGTCCGCAGCGGAACATGCTTGTCAACGTCCAGTGAGATATAAATAGGTGGAAGTGTCATGCCAAACTACTCTGAGTACTGGGACAGGTAGACTCTTAGGTAAAGCAGAGAACGCATGCCTCTGAGCCGCTTTGGACATTGATCTTATTACACATCAGGTCACTGTGTTCCTTTTTTCTTCTGCTGACACGCATCTTCTTTGATTGACAAACATTTCATTCAGGTCTCCATATCTAAAGTCATCTAAAAAACGAATGACCAAAATGTATCCTAATATCAAATCCAGCAGTAGATTTAACTATTCTGTGACAATGTGACATCCGTAAAACAAGAACAACATTGCGAACAAACGCGAGAGAGAGCAGAAAAGGGAGTTAAAATAATAAAGGGTGTGGTGCAGACAGGTGTTAATTAAACTTTGACTTGGTTCACATTAGGTCACAGTTGGAGGAGGGGTTCTCCTTTTACGTGTGCATGAGGTAATCCGAAAACCCAACACGCACCAGCCCTTCCCAGTCTGTCTCCATGCTCAAAACACATAATACCCCATCAAGCTGTCTGTGTTTTCTCTCTTCATCAAGGTCGGCCTGTTGCAGCATGTAATACTCATAATGTTTTTGCTATTTAAATTGAGAGTAACACTGCTTATCTTGTAGTTGTCTTACAGTTTCTTGTCTGTGTATCTTTACGCTGTAGTCATAAATATTTTCCACTAGATCTTGAGGCCATGTTGCTTCCTTGATGTGAAAACTGGAGAGAGGGTGCTGCCTGGGCCTCAGATATAAGATGTGGATTTACTATGTTGACAAGTGGGAGCTCAGAAACTCATTACCACCCCGATGAGAGGAGCTTTCCACTACCCACAATGCACCCCTGGAAACACATGCATGCTTTTCCAGGTTCCTGTGAAGCAAAAAGGATTATCTTTAGTTTGACATGTTAAATATCCGCACCAAATCAGCTAGAAAACGTATGAAGTTACAGATTCAGTCGTTGGCGCATTTAGCTGCAAATACCGACTATTTTTGTGGACTGTAAACTACGTTGCAATGTGTATTGAATTTACATTATATACACCAAAATTTACCTTAGTCCATAGTGAAACAACTGAGATTTACCCAGCTCCTCTGCGACCCTTTGCATGGGGCTGTGCTCTATAGTGTGTGAGGTCGCTTTTGTCCCTTTGCTTACTGTACATATGAATGGGGCTGGACCGGAATGTCCAACCTCATGAATGTCAATTGTCTGAAGCCTGAGTTAAGGAGCAGGCTTCTCTGGTTGTGTAGAAGAGGACAATAGAGATAGAGAACGGCGAGACGAGATAGTAAAGCGAGGGAAATGAGCAGGAAGAGATATACTACCAGAGGACAAGTGTGAAAGATCGAGAGCAATAGAGACAGAGCATGAAGATGAGGGAAATGGAGAAAAAAGCCACAGGGAGATGCATGATGTTCCACTCTTGCGAGGCTTAGCTGGCCCTTCCTCGACCACCACCTGCCCCTCTTTAAGCACATCCTGCCATTTAATACCTAATCCCTTCATTCACTCCAGTGTGTTTACTAACCATTGTCTCACCCCTCTTCAAGCTGTGGTCAAGAGGTGGTTCAAAAGTTCGCTGTGTATGGGGAGCACGCACTCACGGTAACAGAGGGCATTGTGAGTTTGTTCGCTCCTGCCAAGCAATTGTCTGAGACAGAGAGAAATCTCTGTGCATGCAAGTAAAGGAGTCTTTGGGCTCTAGCTTTTGAGGCCAGCATCAGTTACTTTCTTTGACATGAACTAACCAATATTTAGGGACAGATAATTGGAATACAGTACACTGTAACATGCCCCGTATTACCAATAAATATCCTATAAACATAGAGATATTTATTTTAATCCAAGTCAAGTCAATTTATTATTTGTCCCAAGTGGGCAATTTGTGCTGCAGCAAGCATAAAACACATAAATAACATACAATATAACATACAGCAATTGACCTACAGGAAGAAAAAGCTTTAAGTGTCCACCGTAACCCCACAGCAGCTATAAACAATATAATGAGCATTGAATATTATCAACATCACCATTACCAATATAATATACATCACCATCAACAGAACATGACTCATCTATGTAGTTCTGGACATTGGCATCACCATACAAGATCATCAATACAAATAAATACTGTACCAAATAAATAAATATTTTTTTTTATTATATTTGTTGAAATTCTCTTTACACCCTGACAGCAATCAATAAATCAAATGCTCTGACAAAAAAAAGATAAAAAATCCAGTATCTGTGAGTGTCCAGGACTGTAATGAGCCCCCAATCTTTTCATTCGGCCTGAATGAAATGATTGGGCGGGCTACCTGCCTGTCTCTTTACCTGGCTGCCTGCCTTCCTGCACTCTTCCCATGCACTCATGAGGCCTCACCTGAGTCTTCCACCAGCTGCTAGCTTGACAGCTGTGAGTACTAACAATAGTCATGTTTGTTGTTTACGTTCATAACATTAATTTGTTGGGAGTGGCTTTGAAGGGAGGCCTGAAGGGATGGACTGTCAGTGTTGCAGACTTTGCGACTTTCTTGCTAGATTTAGGGACTTTTGGAGCTAGTGCTGCTAGCTAGGTATACTTGAGCTAAATGCTAACATTAGCATGCTAACATGCTAACAATGGCAACACTAAAATGATGATGTTTAGTAGGTAGGCCATAATGTTTATTATGTTCACCACCTTAGTTCAGTGTGTTAGAATGCTAACATGAACTAAATGCTAACATTAGCATGCTAGCATGTTAACATGCTAACAATGACAACACTAAAATGATGATTACTAGGTAGGCTGCTTATTTTGTTCATCCACTGAGTTTAGCATGTTAGCATGCTAACATTTGCTAATTAGCAGTTAAAACAAAGCACAGCTGAGGCTGATGTGATTAGTTTAGCAGGTATTAGGTCATAAACCAAAGTATTGGACAAGTTAGCATTTTAATGGGATGATAGTGCTAAATGAAAAGCCAGGGGATCACCAATGTTATTGCAGTTATTACAATTCATATTCATTGGCACACTGTCACTTCAGTGCTGTACTTATGTTATCTTATTTTTATTTTATTTCACTTTATTCTATCTGATTGTATCTTTTTTAAGGTGTATTGGTGTTGGGACTTGTTGTCTAAGCTACTGGATGCCTAAATTTCCTTCGGGATCAATAAAGTATCTATCTATCTATCTATCTATCTATCTATCTATCTATCTATCTATCTCATATTTCACTCTAAACCTCATATGACGATCTCATTGTGGCTCTAGAGGGAAAGTCAATGGATCACCTAAGTGATAGGATTCATACCTCTGGGGACTAGTAATGTCCGTACAAATCTGTCCAATACGCTGAAATATTTCAGGACCAAACTGACCGACCGTTGGACAGACAGATATTGCCATCCCTAAAGGATCGTTGTTGTGTTGCTAATATGAGTGCCCATTGGATAAGACAGTAGGGAGAGCAGAAAAACAAGAGGCACACGTGCTCTCTCAACTAAAAACAGTTGAGTCACAAGATTATACAAATGAGTGGGATCTGAAAAAATAACAGTAGTAATCCGGTAATCCTCAAAATGTGTGAATTTACTCTCATTTGGCTGAAACATGTTGGTGCTACTTGAGCTTCAAACTTGATGAAAACAGTCTAGCCGTCTCTTACAACAAGCTTTCGTGCTTGGGTAGGCAAAAATAATTACTCCACAATCTCACTGCAGCTTACTGGGATTCTGCCCAAAGTGTGCAATTTTCAAAAGAAGACGTGAGCTCATGAGGAACAGTGGCACGTGCATTTGTGAAGACGTTTCAGATGAATACATGGTGTTTCCCCTTTTATCAGTCCTAGTGTCTCTGTGAGGACGTCCTGGCTGTTTTATGAGCAGGATGTCCTGTGTCAGCTCAGAGGACTGCCTCTCTTTTGTCATGCCTCTGGCTCTAAACAATTAAATTGAACTGCCCCACATATCCTCAGAGAGCTGTAACTATCCTGCTTTATCTTGATTTTTTTTTTTTCTACTGTGGGGTTTGTCAACTGGCTCACCAACAAAGCCACCAATCCTCATTATGAACAAAAACAAGCCTCGACTCTTCTGAAGTGGTGTGAGCTCTGAAGGGGGACATCAAAAGAGCGGGGAGAGTGACAGCTGGTCCTCCTCTTGGTCAGGCCCCCTGATAAGATCAGAGTGACAGCAGAACATGGGACCCAACAGGTACCTCCCTCCCGCCCCAGCACCCTCCTTGCTGCTCCCATATGGCCACTAACAAGTCCCTCACCAACCAACATGTCAATTCCCTTTTGACTCTCCAGCCTTTTTTTTTTGCCCTCTAAAATTTGAACATCAGTGTCTACAGCATTTATTTATATTAAAATACTTATTTTCTTCACCCATAAAGCCACATGAGCATTTTATCTTTCTTCTCTAGCTATCTCTTCTTATCACCTCCACACTATTTGTCTGCCCTTCACGTGTGACTGCTTTCCTTCTTCAAGATGCCATAAACCCATTGGGAGCGTGTTCACAATGACCACTTTAAAGCTGGGGCTTCCTACAGCTCCAAGCCTAATGGACTCTGGTCTAACACCTATAAAAGATGTGTTAGACTTTCAGCTAAGACTCCTGCTTGTCTATTTCTATTGCATGTGCTCTAGTTGAAAGACAGGCTCAGCTGGCATGTCTGAAAGGGTCAATATTCTATTAATTTTATGAGTACGAGTGCTGGTGAGCTCACAGTTTTATGGCCCCTCGTCCTCCTCTTTCACTTACATGGTTTTCCTTTTTAAACCGTGTTTTTAATTGCTTCTTCTGGATGTAGGAAAAAACATGATCAGTGTGGAAATGATGATCCAAATTAAAATACACTTTCTTTTTTCCAAAGCATGGAAGGCCGTCCAATTAAATTGTATTCAGCTGGGGGGGGATTTGCTTGTTATGGGGCAAACTGCAGCATTTCCTTGGGGTCAGTAGTTTGCTGTATAGTTTGTTTGCCTTTGTCTCCCAGGTATAGTTAGTGGTTAGCTTGCGCTCCCCCATCTGCGACAGGTCCCAGCTTGCAGGTGGAGTGGAAAACATCCAACAGTGAGAAATTGTGGAAGATAATAAGGCTCTTTTCTCAACACACCCTGACTCAGAATTATAGTACAGTATATCTCCTTTCTATCCTCTTTTTTTTGCACTCACCTCTATTTCCAAGTTTTTTTTGGCATGTCAAGGCAAAAAGCAAACAAACACAAAACTGCAGAGCAGGCAAATGTAATTTCAGCCGGCTCCTCTAGCACATAGCGGGGCACCCTGAGGTCTTATCTCTGCGCAGGGGTCAGGGGTCATGCAGGGAACAGACTGATCCTCCATGCAGTATTATTCTCGGTACCCATAGGAAGCACGATGGAGACAGACAAGCTCAAACAGCTGTCACCGTCAGACTAACCAGTCCCAGTTTAGTTTATCATAATTGGTATAAAAGCATGCTTCAACACATGAAAATGAATTTTGGCATGCATGCAAACCAAGTCATCACCAGGGAGGGATACCAAAATATTTAGAGGTATATGTCATGTGAAACTTGACGATTTCAAGCTGAAGAGGGTAAGAGTTTGAAATGATGCATGGTTTTGTCATTTGTGTATGTTATACTGATGAATGGCTCTTTGAAACATGACACAAAAGCAACTGATGGGGGAGGGCTGGCCTTAACCCTTTGTACTGGGGTATTAGGGAAAGTTGAAGGGGAAGGCTTACAGACAAGAAATGGATCTTGTTGTGAGCAGGGGTGAGAGGTATAAAGAAAGGATTTATTTGAGGGATAGCTGGGTTAAACAGTCAAAATGTAATTGGCAGCCTGCTGTATTGTCTGTAATTTAAAATAAGCGATAAAAAGAAAGGATTTATCTGTGGAAGGCAAAGAAAAATACTATTCTCTTAATTAATTATGTTGATTTTGAGTGGGTGGACAGTGTGTTTTCACAAGGCAACATATGGCAAGCCTTCCTTTATCTGCTCCAGGCTGTTAGCACCCCAGCTTCCTGGCATAAATATGTTAAAAGGGTGGCAACTGAACTTCCTTTTATGGCTCTTAAGATAAACATTAACACCTGACAGTGAATGTGCTCCAAGATAAACTAAGATTAGTATTTTGCTCCGGTGGCAAAGATGAAGGGACTTCTGAAGAAATCCTATCACAAGCTGCTGGCCATAGCTAATATTTCATCATGTTAACAGCCAGCAGAGAAGTGGATTAATCTTCAAAATCTGGACCACATCTCTGTGAAAAGTCCTCCCAGAGGCCTGGATGATGACATGTGGATGATATGTTTATATGGGGTGTGTACCGAGGCAGTAAATCACCACAGGCCTGCACTGTAAGGAAGGATGACAGTCTATCTGGGGCCCCATGTGTTTTTAGAGAGAAGGGGGCTAGTTTGGGGGTAAACTCTGTCACTTTGAGGGAGGTTGACCTGGCAGGTTTGACCCCACAGTTCCTTTGAACAGGACAACCCAGGGTGACACTCTAGGCCAGTTTGTTGAGGGATTTGCACATGAAGGACAGAGAAGGTCTCAGAAGAGGACTGCAACTGAGATCCCCCATTTTTTTTGTCATGTGTCTTACATTAAAATAGAGACAGATGAGGCTCACATGAATCAAAACATGATTCCCTTGGAAAATAGATATGAGTGCTTGAGTGTGTTTTTACACGTATCCTCATGAGGTCAAGCTTTAACATCAAAGCATTGTTGAAACTCTATCTAACTCCAGTTAACCATATGCCCGGTTGGCAGTGATAGTGCTTGACTATCTACAGTTCACAGAAAAGAGGTTCATCGATAGAATCAGCGGCTACATGAAAGGTTTATTCATAAAAAATGTACATTATGGTATTGATAAAAGCGGGGCAAAAGGGTGTAAAAGAGCCATAAAACACTTGCTAGTACAAAGTACGTAAGTGAGTGGGTGTCAGAGCATTTCAAACACATTAATTAAGCAAACTGACACTAAAAGCAGCTCTGTTTTTCCAAGTGCTAATTTCAAACAATAAAGGTTTGTGGTTCTTCTATGCCAAGGTAGTGAGGTGATCAAACCAACAATTATACTTTCCGTGGGAGCTCTGCACAATATGGTCTCAGTTAGGATTATGTAGTCACGCTACCTCATGGCGCCACTTAACAAATGCCATAATCATTAAATAAATAAGACAGAAGATGACAGACGGGGTGACACAGGCCTCAGAGAGGCTCCTGTAAGGCTGCTCTCCAGCAGCCGTCGGCCCTCATTTAGCTCAGTTTGACACCATCACACTCATGGCTCCACAGCGGATCTATTCTATTGATCAGTGCTGGGTGTGCTCTAGTTGGATCAATGCCAATCCTCTTTTACAGCTTTTTACAATCTGCACCAAAAGAATATCCTCCCTCAGTGAGATCGATGACAGCGAAGACATCCTCTGCAGGATGGGCATGTGGATGTGGATTTCCTCCTCTCTGGTCATTGAAGCTATTAAAAAGAAAAAGAAGAAGGATGAGGTAGAGACAGTTTGGGAGAGAAAGGGTCCAGCTTTGATGCCGGCTCTGTGGATCTGGCATCCAGATGACCTGTGCTTGCAGAGCAGATTAGCCTTGACAGTTGTTTCTGAGGGGGGGTGGGGGGTGGGGGGGGGTTCTCTAAAGCTGTCTGGAGATCCTCAGCCATGCAACCTTAAGGCCAGAGCAGGTACGCTGTGTCAAAAACCCACAGAGCACTTCTCCATCGCCTTATCTCAAGACTTCAGTGTAAAGGGCCATGGAGCAGATTAGCGTATTTACATTTAGTTGAGATTTGTATCCTGAAATTCCTTCAGAATTAGGCATGCTGTGCGAGCCAAGATTCCTGTCTCACACAAATTCTGTGTCCCTGCAGCGAGAGGCTTCTTATTTTGATGGTGTGACGGACAGCACATGAGCTAAAGCTGCACGCCCTCGCACAGAAGGGCACTGCTTGGGCATATCTCAGTGTGAATCCACCTAACAAACACCCCAGCTCTCCAGGAGATCCAGTATGTGTTGTCATGGCAGTCCTCCAAACACAGTGGGGATGTATTTAGAGGCTTTGTATTTCCTGTGTTTACCAAGCGTCTTGGGCAATCCTGCAGTGAGGCACAGGATGCTGGTCTCCACAATGGCAGCAGTGAGGTCTTTGGATCCTCTATGGAGGGATAGCACACACAGGCAGAGAAGGGAAGCTAATCTTAGATGACAATAGTGTGCGAGGACCGAGCTGTTATGTCATTTCTCCATCGTACTGGCTAGAATGCTAATGCTCTCCACTCTTACTCTTCCGCCTCATCACTTCTTACCTCACCCATCACATCAGTAGGCAGGACTCAACATTTGGCACATTCTTAAGCAGAGGTTAGGACATCTCTGTGCCATAAGTGGATTTGTAAACCAGGAAACCGGGCTGTATTTATAGAAGGATCGGTTAGAGGACAGTAATCTGACCTGTTTTAGCTTGACATCAGCTATAGAAGTGTAAGTGGCTTTTCCAGGTGTGAGATCAATTTCCCAAACAATGTTCCTTCTCACTAAGCACGCATATGCACCAGTAATGGACTACTGTAAATCCTTAATGTACCATTGAGTTTGCTTGAGTGGTGGCAGGGGAATAATTCTCATCAATCACCTATTGTTAACATCAGCTCAATTAAGAAGTGATGTGTGGTGGTGTTTAGCATAATGAAAGGGCAAACCTGCTCCCCTGTTGATGAAAAGGCTGTTTCTTAACAAACAAGTCAATATGGTGGCTTGTTGGCTCTCACTGGAGAAGAAATTCTTATCACGGAGAAAGTGATCATTTCTCTCTTATTGTTTGAATAAACCAACAATTACCGACTGTAAAATATTAGAATGTTTTTACCATTTTAGAAAATATAAAAGCTGGGTGGTAAAACCCTTCAGTCAGTCTGTTTAGCATCATATTATTGCAAAATTGTGAAAGTATTTTGCATTTTGATCACTGGTATTACACAAGTATGTTTTCTACTAGCATTTATTATCTGTTTTAGCACTTTAAATCAACATTTCAACCCCTGATGAAGAAGAAATTGGGCTCAAGCTGGTAGACCAACTAGCTCAAGGGATGGCAACGTCTTCTGGTTGTTTAGTCTCAACAACTAGATGGATTGTAATGAAATTGTGTACAGACATTCATGTTCCCCAGAGGATGAATCCTGTTGGCTTTGGTGATCCCCTGACTTCTCCTCTGACACCCCAGCAGGTCAAAGTTCTGCTATACTTTGTATTAATTAGCAAATGTTAGAATCAACAATAAACATTATACCTGCTGAACATCAGCATGTTTGCATATTCATTGTGAGTATGTTAGCATGTGTGCATAACCAGCCTCACAGAGCTGCTAGCGTGACTGTATCTCTTTTTTGGAAATATTTTAATTCTATATCGTCCTAAAATAGCTGCCAATTGGCTTGTCAGACACAATTGAATGTATTTTCATCACAACCACAGATAAACAAGTGGAAACTTATCAGGGGCTTGTTTTGTGTGGTATTTGGACACAGAAGCTAAAAGGTGCATCAGTTTCAATGAAAATCAGATACATTTTTCAACCCATAGAGAGTAATGTAGAAACCTCAACAATGTATTAATAGTCCTAGTGTTTTTATGGGTAGTCATGTTGAAAGCAATGCCAAAGATACTGCATAGAAAAGAGAGGAAAATAAAGAGAAGTGTGTGAACTGAAGAGAAAGAAATTCAGTTCAAAGAGCAGTCAGCTGACTTTTACTTCACTACACATTCCTAGTGCTCTGCCATTTCCTCATAGCAAATCTGACATCGCAGCCCCCTGCAGAGTCCCATCCTTCATCCCTGGATGAGTCTGTTGTCTAATGAGGGGCTTAGATTCAGGCCCATTACTTCACCACTGTCCAGGGCCTGTCGTTCCCATCACGTTGTACAGCCTTTCTGCTCTCGCCTTCTTTCTACTTTACTGTTCAAAGCGGACTGAAAAGCAAGCACTTCAAATTGGAGTCACTTTATTCTCAGAAGTGCCTAGTCATTATAAACTGAATGAGTATTGTTGTGTGTGATGCAATAGAAGATAGAACTTTTTTAGCCTCAGGCCACATCATAATACCACTGAACTGGTTGAATTTCTGATTTAACATGATTTGCTGTCAGTAGAAATATGTAGGAATAGGAGGACCTTGTTTCAATATATTATCATCAAAATGAACTAAAAAAGGAGGCTGATATTTTCAATCATACTGGAGATTTATCAGGCAGGTTTGCTACATCATATGTAGAAAATCAGCTACCAAAATCAGACAAAACCGAACACAGGTTGTCAGCTTTTGTGCACCCCCTCAGAATAATTATGTATATTATGTATATTATATATATGTTGTATAATATGTATATTATGTATGAATAATAATTCTGCATTAAAACAGTAAAGAAAATGACTTCCTTATACTTCATATGCATTTACAATGCTAAGGCTACCTGACCTGTACCTATCAATATTGCACCCATCTTTGTTCCACTAAAGTAATTACAGGGTGAGCAATGTAATCATCCGGTGCTGCTCTAATGATGATGCTAAGATAACAGGTACCAAATACAGGTTATCAACATGTAATTACATCCATTATGCTGTCAAAACAATGAAGAAGAAGCATATAGGCAAATTTATCCAAGCTGTATTTATTTACATAAAAAGTTTTTTTTTAAAGAAAAGGTTATGAGCACAAAGCAACACACTTCACACCGCTCAGAGAGAGTGTGTTGTATAGAGTGGTGAAACGAGTTCCTCTTTACACACAAACACAAGTTCCTCTTTACACACAAACAAAACATGTCTGGAATGAGTTTTGGCGTGAGGCTTCTACCTCATGGTGTGAGGTGCTTTTTTCAGCTAACACCCTTTCACCAAATGTCAATTGGCAAATAAGCCCCAGCCCACCCCCGAAGAAGAGCCTGATGAGGCTAACCATTCTCTTTATAAAGGGCAAGAAGATGCTAAATGTATGTAAATAAAGAATTATAGACCTTTAAATGGTTGCCGCGTTAAACAATACTGATCGTTTAAAATCCTGCAAACACACAGATGCAGACGGAGACACACAAATACACAAGGCAAACACACACACACACACACACACACACACACACACACACACACACACACACACACACACACACAGCCACTAGCTGCATGACAGCTGTCTTATTTATTGTTTGCTTACACAAAAACGTGTGAATGCTTGAAATGTTATCATCCAGCGATCACAATATGAATGGAGAAAAACAAGTAGAGGATATACGCAAACACATATCATCTCCAGCACAAAAGATCCTCATCTCTGACAAGATAAAGACACAATGTGACCGATGAGCTTCTGGTAAGTGGACAGCATTCCTTCATTGGCTTTTGAACTTTCTCTGCTGCAGGCTTTTTCTGCTACTCTAAGGCTGCTTTTGTTCTGGTGTGGTCATCAACAATGACCTGTGTGTGTGTGTGTGTGTGTGTGTGTGTGTGTGTGTGTGTGTGTGTGCGTGTGTGTGTGTGTGTGTGTGTGTGTGTGTGTGTGTGTGTGTGTGTGTGTGTGTGTGTGTGTGTGCGTGTGTGTAGCTTGTCTGCAGCTCCACGCTCCTCTGATTCTTGTTTTGCCATCTGAACAGGCCTGAACGACACACCCCACATCATGCTCTTCCAGGGAAGGCAGGAGACATCAGCCACAGGCCTGTGTGAGAAATTCAAGACATCCACAACGCTTGACTGCCAAACGACAATTCAATACAAATAGAAACTGTAGCTGATATCATTCGTGACTGTTAACCGGCCAAATACAGTTTCCTGATTGTGAAAGCTGAGGTAGAAGCAGAAGTTTTCAGAGAGACAAACACTGCAAACAAGCAAATCAATCAAAACTTGAGTTGTTGTTTTTTTTTTTAACAGGCGGTTATGTGAGAATTTGATAAATCTATATTTATACTTTTTTTCCTGCACGGTGCAATTAATACACATTTTCACCGCCTTAAGCATTGCCTCAGGCTTTAATTCAACTTCTTGGCAAGTAATGACCCAATTACCTCGACTCAACATGGTCACATAGGACAGCCAGTCACTGGGTTCAACCCCACAGGTGTCCAGAGTGCAAGCCCAGAAACATCAAAAGACATCTTTTATGATCTTTTTTATGGTCTACTTGCTTTGCCCATTCTGTTTACCAGAGATGTCTTTCTCAATGCTAAACGAAGCATCTTCTAACAATCTACTGCAGGTCCAGCTATGCAGATAAAAACTGTACAGGCCTTTGGTTTCAAACAATTAGAGATAGTTGTATTGTTATTATCATATGTCATAACTCTTTATTCTGCACAACCTTTTGCCATTTAAAATGTGTAAAATAGTCACCCTGTAAAAGGAAAACAATATAAGAAATGTGGTAAAGAGAGGGAAGCAAAACTACAGGTTATGTAGCTAATTACATGTTTCAGGGACAGGCATCCATTTCCCATGAAGAGCTGTGAGAACTCATTTTGTTTACTGGCCAGTTTTAAACAGTGTATTTGCAAAACTGCCCTCTACATCTTTACAGTGTTTACAGTATAATTATGCAACGTATCCTTGTGGTATCATACAAAAAGTTGGTTTTTTTTTGTGCGTTAGTGCATTACTTTTCGTATAAGTACGAACAGTGAATGAGAACAGCCTGAATTTTGTGGTATTACCCTAAAGTGGCATACCCAAAAAATACTGCAAGTACTTTGTATTAAATGTATAATCATGCAAGCCATGTAAGACAAAATGCACAAACATTGTATGTTCATGTACAACATATATAAATGCTATTATTTGAACCCAGCACTGAACCAGGGGCATTCACTGATTAGTTCCTCCTCTCCCTGGCTGACATTGTACTAATCGGTGTACTAATGAGTTTGGCTGCATGAAAACCTGCAGAATCATGGCCTTCCTTGGCATATGGCTACTCTTCCTTGCTCCAGACAGTAATGAATAGCTACTTTAACAGACCAACTGAGCTAACCACCAGAAAAACAATGCACATCCGATTGTTTATAGCATCTAATTTGTGTCCAAGACCCAGGCCGTGCTGTTCATCCTGCATCTGCACCTCCGGCCTATCTGCACAGTCTGAGGGGACTACCCTCCCCCTGCTGTGTCCACTCCTTGTGCAGTGTTCCTGGAAGACCGCAAAGGAGTAATCAATGAGTCATGTGTCCTGATTACAACCAGCTCCCTATGGGGCATCTTCAAAGGGCTCCAGAGGAGATGGAGAGAGGGAGCATTGCCCTCCATGGGGTAATTACAAGTTGGGGCTCCATGATTTCTACTCCTGTCTCTGTGTAGAGTCAGGCTTAAAGACAGACCAGTTAACAATTCAGCCAGTCCTGTTAGCGCAGTGGGAGGCACTTCCAACCACTGATCACCGACTGGTGGTGCATGCCATCCAAAACTATACAAATCCACCCTCATGCTCACACAAAAAGCATATTGTTCAAGGTGAGATTAACAAATGAGGAGAGCACTGACAAAGACAAAAAAAAAAAGATACTAAAGAGAAAGACAGGGAGACTTTTCCGGTTTGGTGCAGCTGAGTACATGCCTGTCAGGAAAACAAGCTGAGTTTTTATGAGTTAAAAGGGCCATAAAACTAGACAAACACAATTAAGCACTGTCTGGATGCCTTAGGCCTCCTGCTTTTCTCCACTACTTCCACCTTTGGCTTGTCCAACACTATTCACATGTTTTCTTGACTTTATGAAGGCATTTCTTTTACTTTAGGCAGCTGAATTTCAAGTCCCATGGTTGTTTATTTTGTCTTGTTACAGAGCCAACAGTATCAGTTTTCCAAACAGCAGACTTCATAATGTTATGTATAAAGACTGTCTGTCCTGTCAGCACTGCAGCTGAAAAGGCCATAGAGTTGTAATTGCTATACAGTTTGATAAGCAGCTGCATAACTGAATCCAGTGCTGTGCATCTGTAGCCTGTTTAGATGTGATCCTTTATCATTATGACTGTGAATGATGGTTGATTTTTGCTTAAAATGATGACTACATGGAAAGTTTACCAGGAGTAGTAGCATGGAGACAGTATGGCTGATGGGGTCTTTGGGTTAAGACTCCAGTAAACCCTGTCTGCACGGTAGCAAACAGAGAGGGCGATCAGAGACAAAACAGTCATTAGCTTCCTGTAATGAGGGAGAATAATACAGCAACAGTGTGAGTGTGTGTGTGTGTGTGTGTGTGTGTGTGTGTGTGTGTGTGTGTGTGTGTGTGTGTGTGTGTGTGTGTGTGTGTGTGTGTGTGTGTGTGTGTGTGTGTGTGTGTGTGTGTGTGTGTGTGTGTGTGTGTGTTTGTGTGTGTGTGTGTTTGTTTGTTTTCATGTAACCTGTGTTATGGGTGTCAATCAGGGGATTCCCATGCAGGTCCTGTAGGTCTTCCTAATGAAAACCCTCCCTTACAGGTTCTGTACTTCCTAAAAACGAAATATAAAAGAGACGAGGCATAATTAATGCTTGTACTGCTTGCATTGTTCATACTGCTGGCAATAGAATAAGGTATTCTGCTGTGCTGCACTCGCGCATAAATGTTGGCTCATGTGTAAAATGCAACACAATAAAAGTTTCTGCTATTTTTTTTATCATTTCAATATCTTTAGCTATGTTAGATTGTAGTTTCTTATTTTGCCACAATACTCTATAGAATACTTTAAATCAGAATCAGAATCAGAATCAGAAACTCGTTTATTGCCAGGTGTATGAGGTTTACACTAGGAATTTGCTTTGGTGAGTTGGTGCAATAAAACACTAAAAATAACAGTAGGATAATTAAGTGTTAGAATAAAATATGTTTATATAATGTTAATATAATAATAATAATATAATGTTTCAACTTCACTGCAACAAATAGAAGAGTAAAATCTTTGCAACCACATCATCAGGGAACCAGCAGTCCATACTGGATTATGTACTTTATTCTGGTGGTTGAATTGCAATTTTTTGAGCAGATCTATTTACATGTGGTGTAACTACATGCTTGAAATGTAGTATGCCATTTCATATAAGCAAGAAGAAACCATTATCCGCTACTGCCCTCTTGTGGTCATAATTACCCGACACAGTAGACTAGTGTGGCTGTTGCCCTCCCCTGGTGATACAGTATCAAAGCCAAAGGAATATTATGGATCTGTAGCTATATAGAATATTTTACATTTATACAATATTACAGGTGATTAAATATTGTATTAACTAGGCCTATTGTGCGACATGTACTAACAAATAAAATGGTATTCAATTAAGAAGTATGCCAAAATGATGTGGAAGAAGTACCAAAATATATTATATTATATATTAATATAACTCTATTATATGTTATATTCCTATACCAAGTTTTCTGAAGTAAAAAGGTAAAGGTAAAGAATGGGCCTAATTTGAGATTGTGAGAAAAGAAACAACAACTCAAATAGTAGGAAACAAAATTTCCGGTCACAGGTGGTCAGTTTATAATTAAGACTTGAAACTTGACTTGGACTTGCAAAAAATGAGTTGTGAGGATCTCTGCTTTTTACTTCATAAAAGTATACTTTGTATACTTTAACTTATAGTACTTAGCCAATGATTTATGTATTACATTAAGAGACTTGCTCCTTTTGCTATTTGACTTGATGATTTGTGATGAGATTAAAAAAAAATAATAAAATGGGTTGTTCTCGCATGCCTCTACAGTGAACGGATAATCCAAAAACTTGATGAATTGAAGTAAATTTATATTAAAACATCCTTTTACAAACTCGTACACACTGTATAGGCTACTCTATCAAAAAGTAAGCACAACTACAAGCCAAGTATTCTTTTCTGTAGGCCTATAAGGCAAGAATACTATATACTTTTCTTAAGTATATCTTTATCAAAAGATTAAATAAGTAGGCCTATAAGACAAATATACTTAGACTTTTCTGTATATTTGTCAGTATAAGCCAAGTATACTTAGACTCTTAAGTATACTTGTCAGTATGAGCTAAGTATACCTAAGTATACTTTTGTTAAGTATATCTCTGATAAGTACATAAAAAGTAAACTGAAAGTATACTCTCTTATTTTAAGTTCAAAAGAAGTATACTAATAGCACAGTTGAATAAAGTTCATTTTGGTAAAGGATGGTCAGCTTCTGTTCGCATTTACAGTGTCCATAGAGGCTGCTAAATTCGTACACTGTTATTGATCTGATTTTGAAGTTATCAACATTTATAAGTAGAGACTATAAAAAAATAAAGGCAATTCAGCTATGAGAATCATGTATAGGCCGAATAGGGGTCAGGAGGAGGGAACCATCAAAGGATTGACAGAAGCTAGAAATTGTGCGTTACAGTGGGGTATTTACACAGTAACAATAATACCAGCAGTTAGCATCATTACTTGTTTAAACAATTTCCATGCTGTCAGCCCCTAAAAGTCGAATACTGGAAAGTCACTTATGTTTTACGTATAGGCTACGTATGATAGATGGATAGATAGTAACTTTATTGATCCCGAGGGAAATTCAAGTTTCCAGCATCACAGTTCCATAGTGCAAACATATTAGTAAAAAACGTCACAGGTAAGTAGTACACATGTTAGTAAAAACGTCACAGGTGAGTAGTACACATATTAGTAAAACGACACAAGTAGTAACAAGACACATGTAAGTAATACAGAGCATAAAACAAAATATGCAATGTGCAGAAGAACTGTTAAAAATGAATATAGTGCAGGGTAAACAACTGAGATACAGGACTATTTAAAGAAAAAGTGAATGTAGTGCAGAAAGTGATATAGTGCTGGGTGATTAAGTATAGGAGATATAGATATTAAGAAATGTCAGATATGGAGTATAATTCAGGATAAGAACTGAGGTAGAGAAGTTTTTTTGTAGTGTGCGGAATTAAAGTGGCTCAGTCTATTAAAGTGCACTGTGTGCATTAACTGTCCTGCAGACTGTCCTCCTTCTTTGTCCCCCTCCTCCCCAAGATTCAAGATTCAAGATTCAAGATGTTTATTGTCACGCCGGTTATACAGGTACAATCGTGTGAAATACTTTTTGCTGGGAAGCTCCATTAAGAAAGAAACAGTAAGTTAAGTAGCAAAGAATAACGTAATAAAATAAAGTAAAAATAAAATAAAATAATAGTGTATTTACAATAATATACAGTATAATAATAAAGGAAATATGGTGTATGGTAAATATATACAAGTATTGCACAGGCATTTTTGTTTTTATATTGCACAGAGGTATGTATTGAGTATTGCACTTTTTAATTGTACTTATTTATTGCACATAGTGGCATAGAGGGTGTTTGGGGGTGTGATTTATCGGTTCGTACAGTTTGATGGCTCGGGGGACAAAGGATTTCCTGAGTCTGTCTGTCTGTTGTTATACCAGACCTATTAATTATCACTCAATGGAAAACCCACTCTCTCCCGGTCGGTGGCATTATGATGTGTCTGACGGCCCTTGAAGGCAGCATCACACCCTAATTTTTTCCCAACATCCGGGACCTTTTGGAGCTAACCCGCTGTGTGGAAACTGGGTAAGGAGGGCTTGTTGGGAAGCGGCGGAAAGGCGGACTGATGACAGCTGTCAGTGTGGACAAAAACCACTACCAATCTGTGAAGAGAAGCCGAATGGCTCTCCCCTAAAAGCTCCAGGAGAAAAGGGACAACACCTTGGCAGTGTCGCGGGTTATTTAAAGGCGTCGCCAAGGTAACGTTATATATTTTGGGGGGGTTGGAATCGGTGCCAGTCTGCCTCTCAGGAGAGTCCAGGTTAGCCGAGCTAACTATCCGAGCTAAATTGGTCAGCTAGCCTAGCCTCGGCTCCCAGAGATGGTCGTCGGTGCTGGGGGGGTCATAGCTGTGGAAAAGGACATGCGTGGATAGTTGTTTTTTTTTGTAAAGTACTAGCTTCAATGGAAGTGGAGGAAGAAACCTAAAAGGGTAACGTTAGCTAACTTTTTAGTTAGAATTTCGAAATGCTAGTTAACGCTTAGCACTCCTAGTTAGCTCACTATTGTGGCTGGCTAACCCTTAGTCAACGTTAAATTAGCCAGCTAACACTAACAGGGGCAGTACATTGGCGTGACTTAAACTTTAACTTAGCTCAGATAGTAACTATCCCTTTTCCTAATGGACACGGTGACGTTATAGGGACTGTGATATTAGCTTTGTTAGGGGTTTGAATAACGTTACTGTTTCAGCAAGTTAGCTGAAGTTGGTTGATTAAGCGTGAGCTGATAGTAACATATCCTGTTGTAAATTGGATTATTATTGATCTGAGAGCCAGGGCTTCTGAGGTGGTCAGACTGGTAAATTTAAATTGCGGGTCAACGGGGTTCAGATCAACTAACGTCTTCAATGAGTGCTCATGCTTCGCTTGGGTCCTCTGACTCAGCTGGGTCCTAAACTAGGCGTTTTCCCCCCACTGTCTTTACCAGCCAGCTACAGAGCTCTGTTGTCTATGTGATCAGTTAACTTTGACATTGTCTGGCTGTCCATCAATTAACATACTGTACATCATCATGTTGGCGTTGTTGTAATGCAAGCCTTATCAGTGAACAATCATGGATTCAGATCAGTTTCAAACGTAAAGCTTAATATTCTCATTCCCTCTGTAGACCTCATTAGCTGTTGTTTCAAATGCTGATTTATAAGGCTGCAGTGGTCCTGCATGTCACCTTAAGGCTGGTTCATGTCAGCTATAAACTGTTTATCCAAGCCATTGTAGACATGAGTGACGAGAAGAGATGGGGAGTGTATGGGTTGTTACTGAGATTAGAGTGCATAAACCATACACAATGAAATTTAGTTTGAAACTGGATTAATGCACATGTTATTCTAATACTTGACTTTGTTTACAGGCCTTTAAGTTTCTTTTGTCTCTGCTTTTCCCCTGTAGGTATTTACATTCAGTTCTGTGTATTTTCTGGCCTGACACATCATCGGTGGAGCTACAGTTGCAGAGGCAACATGGGGACACAAGGCTCTGGTAGAAAGCGGGCCCCTCTGAAAGACCGGTTCTCAGCAGAGGATGAGGCTTTGAGTAGCATTGCCCGGGAAGTAAGTTCAAACTCAATCTCATACACACTGTCTTTCCATTTGGGGGCAAAGTGGAATTGATCTGTGCTATATTCTCCTTACATTGCTATATTCATGCATTGCTTAATCAATAGTAATATTATTTTATCCAGCTCAAATTGTCTTGTTTATCCTCATCCAGATAATGGGCTCTTAAGGCATAGGTATAGTATTGATTTGTCAGTCTCAGATGTTGTTAATTTGTGTAGCAGCACCATCACATTTTTAAAGTAAAGGGAGTATGAATAGACTGTTGAAACCATTATCATTACTCATGATTGGCTGACACTGCACTGTGGCTGAAAGAGAGACATTTTAATCTAAAACCTACTGTATATGGAATATATTGCCATAGCTTGAAAACGTTAATGTATATGTAGGCTATTTTCAGTTACATCTGTAGTCCATGCTGTATCGTTACCATTACCTAAACAAAAAAAAGATTAAATGTTTTTTATGTTTTTGCCAATATTTGCACAAACCACTGTTTGTTCTTGAGCATGTCCAGGTAATGTGTTTTTCTAAAGATTGCGGAAATTATTCAATTATACTTGTATCTTTCAAACATCAGTGGATCTTGATGATTTTTTAGTGTTGTTTTGGAAACCAAACTATTCAGTACAACAGTGATATATTGAGACTACTAACAAAAGGAGCAGAAATGTGTTAAATTGATTTTACAGATGGAGTAAACACATGCAGTTCTGGTGATAATCAAGTTAACTTTGAATAACTCTGCAGTTTAATAGGAATTGTCTTAAGGACTTGTTGCTTTTGACAACAGCTCTTGATAGATTTCTTGAATCTTGGGAGCAGATTCAGATTTAAATGCAACCTGGTAGATAATGTGTCATGTTTTAGTCTTGCTTACTTAATTCTCCATTCAACACCCAAGTGTTTTATTTATTACACAATACATTATGTGTGATTTGAAACATGGTGGTCAATGTTGTGTCAGCAAATGGGCCTCTGAAGTATATACTGTACTTTAATGTGGATATTCAGGTTCTGCTGGTTAATATGTGTTTCAGCCCAAATGAGTGGAGACAGCTGTTTTGGACCACAGAGAGATTGACTTGACTTGTAGTGTTTTCGTTTGGGGGGGAAAACACGGGTAGAGGAGTGAAGCTGCATAGCCTGTAACGACATGCCCTGGGATTATTCCATTTTGTTCCACTGCAGGGCTGCCATTCCTTTGCCTTTTTTCAGAAGGAGGTGGCCAACAACATGAAATGCAAAGATCAGTTTTCGGAGTTTAATGTCTTTTATGTTTGGCAGGCATAGGTGAAAAAGCCACATTATCTGCAGATTTTCTTTGAAGATTTCTGGTCAAGTCAAATGATTTCTTTCTTTTACAGGTAGAATTGTAACACTGGATGAATCGGCTTTTCTTAAATATTTGCCATTGCCTGTTTTACGAATGCTTCATCTGTGCAGTGCCTCATTCTTGGGCACTAAGCACAAGGCTCCATTTGCTCTCTTTATAGTCATGCAGGCCGATCATAGAAACATGAGTCATCTGACCCTCCCAGTCAGGTTTTGAATCTGAAACTCTTTGTGGAGCAAAGCAGAGATTAGATCAACTGTGCAGGGGGCTCAAGGGGTCAGTGTCTAACTTGTTGCACATCGCCACCCTCCCAAACAAATCTTCAAAACACTGCAGCTTCTGCCTTTTTTGTTGTCTGTGCCTGCTTAAGAAAAGTTACAGCTTGCCTGCCTGTGTTTGGCACGGATCACTGCTGAGAATGACAGTGAATTTGAGCCTACACCGTCACCAGCCCAGTTCTGAGGCCTCTTACATTACTAGGCAGTCAGTCCTTTTGAATACCAGCAGCTTGCTTAGAAATCTGACAGTGGTCAAGTGTTAGAATTAGATGATCATCTCACACCCGTTGTCCCTCAGATTAGGATCTAAGGGAGCTAATGGTACTTGAACAAAACAATCGTTGACTTTCCTCAGTGTACAGAGGGTGTGTGTTTGTGTGGAAGCTATAGTTCATAGTTCATATGATTTCATTTATGATATCAACAAGTCATTATTGCAATGGAAAGTGTTACACTTTCTGTTTACGTAAACGGTTAGGAGAATGCTAAGGCTGCAGAGAACAAAGCACATATTACAGTGTCTGTCAACAAGTGATGGACAAAGACTGGCTGTTTGATCTGACTTCATCCCCTGGTAATGAAAGCTTTTTAGCAGTAGTTGTGTTTTATTTTACATTTAAAATGTCATGTTTTTGTCGTATTAGGAGCAAGCAATAAATATTTTCAAGGACTAGTCTGGTGCCATATTAATGTTGCATGAGACCCAAAGTCAGTCATTTACATAACAGAGCAGTTTAGTGTACCAAGAGTTACTGTACAGGCCTGTTTTTAAAGCTGACTATCAATGTATTTAAACAAATCTATCAGTTTTTAGGAGCTGTTTTATACTTTGTTTTGACTTACTTTATGCTGTCTTGGCTTTTTGATGATTATAATGACAGGAATTGTTGAGTTGACTTAGCAATAAGCAGTGTATTTGTTGTTTGCGTAAAATTTTGCATTTCATATTTTATTGAGGATGTTAAAGGTACAGTGTGTAGGATTTGGCGACATCTAGTGGTATGGTGGCAGGTTGCAACCAACTGGTTAGCCCTCCGCTCACTCCTCCCTTTCCAAGACTGCGGTAACGTGAGCCGCCGAGTGCAAAACCGTGGTAGCGCTGTTCGCCTCACTCGGAGACCATCCTTACCATAAGAATACTACTTTAGGAGTAACGGAAGTCAGACAGCGGCTGGCGGTACGACGTTTTTTCACTCTGCGGCTCACGTTACTGCAGTTTCACAAGCATGTCGGAGAACTACGGTGGCCTTCAGGGCTCATTCTAAGCTAACAAAAACACAACGATTCTTAGTTTCAGGCGATTAAACAGTAATGAAAACATGGTTTTGAATATTATATTCCAGTTCTGCTAATAGATCCTCTGAAATGTTACACACTGGCCCTTTAAAGTATTGCATTTACATATCAGCACCTTCCATTTAATAATACCATTGTAAGCTTATTTCCTACAATTTTCTTTTTCTTTTTTTCTGCAGTATTGAGATCGTAAATGCAGCGATATTGACCACATTAACGGAACTGGAGATTACTAGTTATTTTATTTTACTTTATTGTTTGTTGTACACTGCATGTTCTGATTCAGTTTTAATATTGGAGTATTGTTTTGATTATTTTCATTATTGATTAATCTGTTTATTACTTATTTGATTGTGTTAATTTGTCATAATTTCTCAGAGCCCAGATGTCTTCAAGTTGTTTTTTTTATGAACCAGCACTCCAAAACCCCAAAATATAAATTTTTTAACATCATTTACAGTGATTTAAAACCAGGAAAGTAATAAATCCCAACATTTCATTGGCGCTACCCTAACTGGTGTAGCTGTTAATTATCGTAATCTCAGTATACACAATTCAGTGTTGGGAGTTCTCCAGGTGATCTCGTGGTGGATGACTGGACTCTTATTGCCCAGAATGCTGGAGGTGTGTATGATGATGAACTTGTGCTACTCAGGTTACTCTCCCAGCCTCATTATATGGCTGTCAGAGAGCTGGGGCCGGATGGGCCAGGCTATAGATAGGACAGAGACAGAGAGCTCAGCTGTGCTGCTGTGCAGAGCAGGTCATACTGTCAGACAGCTCAACAGGTGCAGAGCACAGGGCCAGCCGTCTCTCTTGCTTTCTCATTTGCTCTCTCTTCATACACTCACAACTTTACTTCCTTTTTCACCTTGTATAAAGTTTCATTGTGTGACCATCAGTTCAACTCCAAAATCACACAGAGCGGCCATAGGAAGTGTTTATGAAAAAAGCTTGTTTGCAAAACGGCATTTAACCATAGGTTTTCTTGGGGTTTGGTTTTCTCGCAGTTTTGGAAAACAAATATGACATAGTAAACTTATTCACACACAGAAAGAATCGGCAACTCTTTAATAACCATCATTTATAAATGGTAAACTAATAGTTAAACTAGTTAAACTTAGTTAATAGTTATTTTACTGTTAACAAACAACGAAATGATAATTAATAATGTTTACTAATTATTGATAATGCTATGATGATATAAAATAATGTTATTTTAACAGTTTATACTTGCACACATTATAACATTTTATATACTATATATATAAATATTTGTTAATGATTATGAAATTATTTGTAAACCTTTAAGAAATAATTTGTAAAACATCTGTAAACATTACATAGATAGATGGACCATACTTTTTTAATGGTTAGTAATTGGTTGTAAACCATCTATAAACTTAATTTGGATGTCTATTATAAAGTTACAACTGATGATTACAGTACCTTGTTAAATGGTTAATAAATACTTAATATAGTATATAAAATATTATGTGTGCAACAATAAACTGTTAATAAATAGTTTACTAATGTATTCAGAATGTATTTGTTATCGTCTCCTAACAGCCATGGTACAATACAGAATTTATAAACTAATTATTTCATATTACACAAACTAATTATAAATTAACAGAAATTATAGCATTACTAATAATTAGTAAACAATATTAATGATCATTTCATTGTTTCTTAACAGTAAAATAACAATTAAATAAGTTTCATCAACTATCAATTTACCATGAAATTTAGAATTTGTGTATTGGCTATTAAAAAATGCGCATTTTTATGTAATGAGCTTTACTGTATCTCACTCATCACCCCAACTTTGCTCAGACTATCATTCTAGGTCATGGTTTTCACTCATTGCCTATCCTGGGAAGATAAATTAAGATATCTTATCATTGTAAAACAACATAGTTATTATACTTAATTTAAACTATGGTCTGTCTAAATGGATACAGATCACTTCCTCCTACTATTGAAACCTAAGCTTCAGTCTCAATTGTCTTTCTGTTTTTAAAATGTTCCTGGCAATAATTAGGTTTAGGCCTGACAATATCCTTTTACACAACACTAGGTGTATAGGCAAAGAGAACCTGAATGTGGGTGGTTTTGGGTGGTTCAGCATTATTATAAAACATTGTTTGCTCACTGCAGGCTAGTATTGAAACAGGAATAGCCTATGCCCACTGGCCTTCTATTCTGGCAGTGCAGATAAGAAATTGCTGGAATGCTGACAGTGTTTGCCTGCAATGAGATACTGTACACACCACACGCTGTATTTATGGACTGTCTTTTAGTTTGAGATAAAGGGCTTGGCTCCATGAGCAAGTGTGTCATTCTTTGTTGGTGGGATGTTCAGTTTCAGAGCATGTATGGAATGTAATTGGTATTATGGACGTAATGGAAGGATAGTCTACATAGTCACCTGTGTGATTCCTCAGGGCTGTGTAGGGCTCGCCTGAATTAGCTCCTTCTGCTGAGGTACTCTGTAAAATAAGCTCCTGTTCATATTCTGACTCAGTTGGAGGCAAATTGTGTGACGACTCTTCTCACTTTTCCCCCCAGAGGGGAGTTTGTTGGGCTCAGTTTGGCTTTGACTTAGACTTGTTTGTGCTTCACAAGGTTCAGCTAGTCGCCTACATGTTTACCGACTGAGCACAACCACACTATTGTGACTCACTTTGTTTTCTCTTGATCCTGTACTTCTCTGTCAGTTTGTTTGTGCACTATTGGCATCTCCGCCATGAGGTCTTTAAATCAGCCCTCCTGAAACTGATGGTTAGCACATGCTGTTGGTGATGAGGCATCCCAAGCACTCACTCTGGACAGGACTACAGAGCTGTGATTCACGGACGAAACTGGTCAGCTAAGGGCACACCGTACAGTATGAACTCTGTTGAGAATTTATGCTGGACAGTGTCCATATTATAGCCCGACCAATAGTGGATTTAGTAGTCTGATAACAGTATTTGAGAGAGTAGAAAATTGGGTAATGATATATCAGCCAAGATTAATATCTTTTTATAAACAAACATTTTTGATAAGGAACCCACTGAATCCATATCAAGATATGTACAGAGTGGAACATTTTACAGTGCTTGTCAGTGGTGGATAAACTATGACTAACTGTTTCTAAATTTCCTCAGATATATCTTTGGCATTTCTGTACTGAGGTTTCTTGTTACTTATTGGCAGAAATATATAGAGATACCTGTACAATTGTGGTTATATTGGTCAACCTGGCCAATGTAAGTGCATTATTCCTAGTATGAGGTTACCGCCAAGTCTTTGTGTGGTCTGTTGTTTTGAATATTCAGTTGTTTTTAGAAAATGATTTAAAAGGCAGTGTTACTTATTGCAAGTAAATACATGCTATCAGTAGAAAAGGTATTATAGACATGACACATTATACTGATGCTGCACATTACTGTCCTCTAAACTAGATTGTATATCTGAGAAAACAAAGCAATTCTGCATCTTTTTACATTTTTTAATTTGATTTATTTAATACATCTAAACAATAAACTACAGTGTTGTAACTATGCAGCGCTACCATAAAGTCAACCCCATCATCAATAGGTTGGTTAATTAGTTTCCATCTGGGGAAAGAAGCTGGGCTCTCATAGGGCTTGACAACCACACTTAAGCAGCGGTGAGGAAATTAAATCAACCCATGTGTACATCTCTTGTCTCTTACAGGAAACTGATGACTTGAGTACCCAAATATACTCATGTAAATTTTTCTGTGTGATTGTTTTTTGAGTGAAGTTATTCCCTTCCTTGTGTTTATTCCTTGCACTCGTTGGGCGTGTTCTAAAGTCACCTTTTACAAGTTTCCAGTCATGGCTAACAAGTGTGTTCATGTTGTGTCTCACAGGCGGAGGCGAGGCTTGCAGCAAAGAGGGCGGCTCGAGCGGAGGCCAGGGATATTCGAATGAAGGAACTTGAACGGCAGCAAAAAGAGGTATATAACAAAGTGGACCTTCAGGGCAAAGATGCACCGTCACCATTATTCAACCCCTCAAGCAAGCTAGTGTAATGCCCCATAACTGCTGCTCTCAGCACAGATCATCTGTAGATTGAACATGGAAATTGGCCTTGTTTTCTCCTCTCTTAATTGTTCATTTGTTGTTTTTACATGGACAGTTGCTACATTAACTGACTCCGTGTTGGCAAGCTGCTCATCTGCCTCCATAGTCACAGGTGCAGAGGAGCTGTTTGTTTCTTTATGCCATACACAAACATATACCCACAGAAAGAAAAATGAAAGTGCTGCATGTCCACAGATGAAACCAAAAGTTCTATTCCTGAAGTGAATGTCACCCAGTTTTTTGCGTTTCAGCAGTTTTAAATGAAGTATGATTGTATGTTTTTCCTGGCACTTCTCCCTCTGTCTAGCGTTCTTACCGCTCATCCAGCAGTAGCAACAGAAAATGGGGTCAGATCCACCAGTGGATGGTAGGCAAGCGCGAGAGAGCGTTGCAGCCTCTCACTCCACTAACACAGCCTGTTGTGTGGGATTGAGCCCCAGTGAAGCCTGACTATTTAGCTACACTTGACTCCCAGACTACACTGTACCTCACTGTGGAAATATGCCTCAGCAGTGTATTTGCTTTGGAGACACCGTAATCTGTGGCTGTGTGTATTCGTAGAGCAGGCATTGGCCTTTGACTTTATTTAGGGTGGGTGAGTCTGCATGCAAGAAGGTGGTTTGGACGTTCAGTGCCACTCCTCGAACTCCCAGCTACTTCAGAAAGGATGAATGCTTGTTGATGAACAACTTTTGCATGGAATTAATCTCTGTGTGTTGGTGTATAAACACAGTAAAGAGAAGCAGAGATTTTCATTGTGTGCCGTTATGTTGCCTTTTTAAAAGAACAGATGAGACCAAAATGTGTGATATATAAGCTGTTTTGTATATCATTAATCTTGCTGCCGTGCTTAAAGAGGATAACATTTGCAAATGTTTATGACATCCATTTGGTTATAAACATGATGACAGAAGTTGTTTAGCATGGTTTTGGCTTTGCATAGCAACTGTTGAGCGTTGCAGTGACCTTACTCACCCCTCAGATTGAGCCTCTCTACTTTCACTCTATAATCTTTCCCAACTTTCCTTCCTCACTCCAGGCTGACTCAGAAAAAGCCAGAGGCTCTAGTAGTAGTATATCCAGCAGCCGTCCTCGCCGGGTCTGTATCTCCCCCACACACTTCCTCTTTGTCTGCCTGTATTTCCTTTCTTCTTTCTCCTTTAATCCTGCAGTTAATCTCTCGTCACCCATGTTCCTCTCTGTCTGCTTTTCTGCTGTGACTCCATGTTTCCACATCAACAGGGGCTGGATGATGATGTCATGTCAGTCCGCAGCTACAGGGTGCGTAATACATAATAAATCCCTGCCAGTTTGTATTAATACTGCGCTCTCATAGGGGCACACAGATGTGTGAAAGCCATTGTTCTTGTTAGGAAAGCACTTGTTTAATTAATGCATTTGTGTGAAATACTTTTATTTGGTACTTGCGTCACTTGGTCACTTGCGTCATACAGTAGCATAAAATAGTTAGCTAAGTGAAGATTTCTCCTAATGTTTGCTTTTGTTTGTTTTTTATTTGAAGTCAACCTCATCATCAGCATTACGTGACTTGGGGTCTAAGAGTCGATCCAGTTCCCATAAAAAAGATGTGTTGGTGCGTTATGTGTGCATGTTTGTGTGAGACATAATGTGTATTTGTGTGGAGTTTGGCAACTCAGTGAATACCTAGATTCTCAGCATGTAACCAAAGTTCTGGTCTGGTTAACTTTATGGTGCTAAGCAGAATTCACTTAGATTCCAAACGATGTGCTCAGAAGCAACCAACTGTTTTAAGACTTCAGATTTCCTTGGTGTTTCCACTTTCCTTCAATCTGTCTCATCTACTTCTGCTCCAGTTATACCCTTTTCATATCGGAGATTCACATATGACAGATTAGGTTATACCTGGAAGGAGGCATGGCATTGGATTGTTGGAGACATCTGTTTCACTTTCTTTCCACATTGAATTAATCCCTGAATCAGTCTTGAATGTGCTGCTGTGCGATAGACTGACACTAAAGTTGGATTTTGAAATTTCAGCTTTTAAATTTCAGCTTTTAAAGTGCTGCAAATTTGTACCTTGACAAGATGTTTAGTGCAGCTAGTATCTGTCAAAATATACCATCAAGCACAGAAACTCGAAGGTGTTTTCAACAGGATTACGTAGGGAGCGTCTGCATTTGTTCCTGTTGATACAAAAAACTTACGGCTGACTGCGTTTTCAACATAATTTTTATTTTTATTTATTTAACCTTTATTTAACCAGGCAAGTCAATTAAGAACAAATTCTTGTTTACAATGGCGGCCGGCCTGGCAAAAAGCAAATCCTCTTGAGGGAAAGGGGTAGGGGGTATAAAGAAATATCAAAAGTTAAAAAGACAGCACTTGCATTACATATGACAACAAGCATTACATAAAAGAAATGCAGACAGGCACACAATTAACAAACAGTACCAGACAAACAGTATCAGGAATATTATGTGGTCAGGAAACAGCTGCATGTATCAGCCAGAATGTCCATAATAGATTTAATTGTATTAAGAACATCACAACCATCATAATGGGCAGAGTGCCACTGACAAATGTTTTTGTTCCTTCCTGTGGAATAAATGGTTTGCTTGATCCGTTGCTGTGTTGGATTACTTGTTGCCTGTTGAACAACTAACCTAGTGTTGGTGAGACACGTGAAATATATGCTTCAGCCAGTGCACACCTAACAGCTCCTCAGATGTTTGATCTTCTTCTGATCATAATTCTTGTGACTCCTGTTCTCTCTTCAGTCTGATGGCCTCTCCTCTATCTCCACCCTCAAGAGTTCCCGCTCCACTGTATGTACCTATGTGATGGTCATCTGTTTATCACTGCTTCTATGCTTTTCCTCTTGCCCCTTTGTCTCATTTTTGCTTTTCTTTTTTAAAATATTTTTTTTCTGGGCTGAGCAGAGTTCTGTGTACAATGACCTGCATGGCCATAAAAGGGCTTCGTCCAGCTCCTCGAAGAAGGACCTGCTGGTTAGTGTACTCCTTTAGTGTTTAGTGTGTCTCTTCTGCAGCCTCAAGCATGGAGGCAGTGTAGACTAATGATAGTGGCTTGCGGTGTTGATTTACTGTTGATAGACTTTATCACTGATAAGATTGACTATTCATTGCCTTGTGAAGCGTCACGCAGATACTGACCAAGCCGTGTTGAATGTGTCTGAAATAGAGATTAGTCTGACACTTGAGGATAAAATTTGTTATGTCGGTGTTTGTTTGAGGTCACGTTATGTTGCTACCCTTCCAGACTGGACTTTACCACGATCAAAGGAACTACACCAGCCTAACGAGGACCAAACCAACGCCTCCTCCCTCCACTTCCACCTATCAGCCTCGGGTCGGTCCCCCTGACAGTGCTGTCCAACTGTCAACCATTTTATATGCAGACTGATATGGTTAAAGGAGACTAAGTGAAACCAGAGCTAGTTTAAGCCATATATTCCTATCTGCATGGTCTACTTTATTGGACATTTATATGCCTAACAAACTTGTTATATAACTGCAATAAGATATATTGTTTGTGTGATAAAAGCATCAAAGCAAAGAGAGAAACATGGTTTTGTAGCCAGTGTAGCTCCCCAATGTAAAATAGTTCTTGTGATTATTTGAATTTATGTAGATTACTCGGTGACTGACGAAAGGTGGTGCTCCTCCACCAGTATTAAAACAGTCGACAGGGACAGTGTCACCTGACCTCACTACTCGTCCTAAAATGCTACAGGGTCAGCAAAACATTCATCCTGTTTCCACTTTCTGCAGCTCTTTAGTCTCACTCCTCCTCACATTCCTGCTACAGCTTTCCTCTGTCCTCTAAACTGACATTTCCCTGCTCCCCTCCTCTGACAGGCCACCACTTCCTCATCCTCCACCACTGGCACGGGGCTGCCTCGCAGCTACAGCATGGTCAGTTTTCTGTCCACTTGATTGGCCAACATCTCTCTACATGCCTCTAGTTACCTTCAGAAGTTGACATTCCCCCTCTCTTGTGGCCACATAGATCTGATAGGATGCCCAGGGTTGATGGGACCGCTTATATTTAGCTCCAGGACACTCTTGAGCACTTGGCGGTGGCCAGAGATTTGCGGTTCAGTTAGATAAGGCAGAGGTTCGCGAGAAGCCAGCGCTTTTGTTTTAAGGCCCAGACACACCAAGCCGACATCAAAAAACTAGAGGCCATAAAGGCCGACTGTTGTGTCGCCTCATGTCGCCTTTGTCTTGGCCGACAAGTAGCATTTGAACACACTGCAAAACCTACAGCCGGCAGCCAGTTAGCACGTACGTTCTGCACCTGCGTGAGAGGAAATAACTCTCCACACCAGCAGGCGGCGGTAGTCTGTATTTGTCATTCAAAAAGGGAAACCGGAAGGCCGAGGACTGCGGATATACAAGCCGTTGTTATGATAAGAACATGAAATTGATGTCGGAAATACAAAGTGTTTCTGTTTATTGCATGGCCCAGAGAAAGTCAGTCTACTCGACCTACTTAGCTAGTGCGTCACAGATTGATGCTCCCTCTTGTGTTTTGCTGAGCCCTGCATTGTCTCCCACGTGTGCCCTCAGGCCTCTATTTGCGACGACACCGGTCTTTGCGGCTCGGGGTACAGTCCAAAAGCTGTAAGTCTTCTGAATGTTTGTCAAACAGCGTTACAGCAATGTCACCACCACAGCACCTAACTGTTGTGCATGTGGCCTGACGTCTGTCTTCATGTTGATCCCCTGTCCTGTCCTCCTCCCATCCGCAGCCCTCTGAATACAGCTGGTACTCCTCTGGAGCCAGCTCCACCCGCAGCAGCCCTGTGGTGAGCACCTTAAAACCACCGCCACCCTGCATGATGTCCGCAAACACCACACACAGACGTCCACTGTTACCAAGCTTCCCCTCGCCCCTGTCAGCACCAGGCCTCCCTCCTCTTAGGGACAATGTTGATCACCCATACCAAACCGGCTACAGCTTGCTTTAGGGAACAGCATCGTTGATTGACATTAAAGTGTGTGAATTGAGGATTTCTTCTGCAGTGTTGTGCAGGCTAAGATGTTGTAGCGCGGTTGTCTTGTCTAACTTAGCTCCAGTTGGTGCATTTGACAAAATGATCCTAATTGCATGAATTGGCCTTACGTATAGGGTCTTTAGAGTAATGCAATAATCTGTTTAATACAGAGACTGCTACTGGATGTCTACGGATTGCTGTTTGAACAAGTGTGTGTGTGTCAGAAAAAGACTTGGGCATGCAGCCTTCCTACATTACTTTGGCTCCTCATCTTGTGCGTGTGTGTGTTTATATGTACGTGTGTATTCCTCTCAGTCTTCTTCAGATGATGACACTGTCAGCAGCGTGTCCCAGGAACGCTTCAGTAGAGGCCGCAGAGACAGTGTGGTGAGCTGTAGGGACTGGTACTGGCTGCACTAAATCTAGACTGATGCTGTACTATCACAGTAGTTGATGATCTAATAATCAAAGCTTTTCAACTGTTTCTTTTATTGTATCGTTCTGTGTAAGATCAGCTCAATACCTATCATACATTTTAAATGCCTTGACCTTGAACAGTGATCTCCTCTAGCTGTATATGTCATTGCTTTCCTTCTGTCCCTTTCCTCTCTGATGGTTTTTACTCTTTGGCCCTCTGTTATTCTGTATTTCTCTGCCTCTATCTCTATCCTCTCCATCCCCTGTGTGTTGTAAGCAGTCGTCTGACTTCTCGGACATTAGTGAGTCGGCTGCTGATTATTTCAGCCGCACCAACCGAAGAGGCAGTATTGTGTCTGACCTCGATGATTTGAGCATTCCAGATCTGGACGCTGTAAGTGGCTAAGCTAAGTTCACAACAGTGGGCTGGAAAGTGCAGTGCAACCCCAATGATGCATGATTAAAAATAACCTTTGGTTTTCAAAACTCATCCCACAGTGTGTTTTTATCGACTATGAATAAGTTAAGTGGTATAAGTTCAGCTGAAGTTGGTGTGACTGCAATGCTGCAGTGTGCAGCAGCATGGACTTAGAAAATCGTCTTTAATGGAGGTGTGTGTTTGGTTGTCAACTGTTTATGATCTGTGAACATGCAGCACTTATCCCAGACTCATAACTCCTTGACTAACTCCCTGATTTACAGATGAGGAAACGGCATCAAGCATGACAACACAGGTTGGGTGTTCTCAAAATAGTCTTTATCTCTTTTTATAATATTTCTTCTCTTTCTTTAAGCTGGATGAAAAATGTGACAAGCAGTATTCAGATTTTAGTCGGGTGAGTGCACCATTATTTTGTGTTTTACTTTATTCATTCAAAATCTTCCCCGATACAACAATAGTCAGTGAGTTTAATCTCACACTGAACAATAAATTGATTTCTATGCCACATTAGGCAGCTACCATGTAACCACAACACATCAGCAAAGCAGCATTATGTGGCTTTTATGCACACAGCCTCTGGGGATTATGAGCTAGTTTTTCAAGTTGATAAAATACACTCCAGCACATGACAGTGACAATACCCCCCTCGGCAGGATTTGAATTGGGCAGTATCACTTAAGAGCCCTGTGGTATCAGATGATTGTGTTGAATGACATGTCAGAGTTGTGTTGCATTGTGCTGCTGCGCTGTTTTTCTGATGGCAGTTTTTTGTACTTTGTGTTCTCAGCCATCTTCCCGCTGTGCCACCCCGGGCCTCTCGGCAGCCACGTTGGCATCGCTGGGTGGCACCTCGTCACGACGGGGCAGCGCAGACACGGGTAGCGCCTATGACCCCGACACCAGTCTCAGTGAACTTAGGGTAAGACGTACAATACACACAGTGTCACCCTTCTGTACATGGCGTTGAATAAACTCATGGAAAATGCTAGCATATGAAACTTTTTTTTACTTGATTTAGCTCCAGATGTTCATCATCTCATTATCATAAAGCTTAAATGCTAATCCACATGTTCTGTGTCTGAGCAATTTATGTATACATCTGTTCCTTCTGCATATGAACCTCCTACAGCATTTCCTCTGTTGTGCTCTCCCTGCTGTTCTAAGTGTCTGCTTTAACCATTTTTCTTTATGGATGTGACATGTGTCCTGTGAAGCTGTTCCTCTATATCTGGGTGTGCTGGTCATGTGTATGCCAGCTGGATTGTTTTTGAGATTGCGGCACGGGTGCTTTGTTATCTCTCCTTGATACTCCCCACCCTCTCTGATGCCCCACTTCACCCCAACCATTCCTTCCATCTGCTTTACAGGATATCTATGAACTAAAGGACCAGATTCAGGATGTAGAAGGGCGGTACATGCAAGGGCTTAAAGAGCTGAAGGTAGAGGGGCTTGAGCTCACAGCATGCCTTCTCTTGTTCTCTGGGAGCAGTATGGCGTCACTAACCTCCCTGCCTCCCCACTCATACACCTCTGTACCCCCTCCTGTAGCTCCTAACACCACAGCCGTGTCTTTGCGTGCACCCAGTGTGAATTGTGTAATGATCCTTCTTTTGCATGATCTTCCCTCACTTCCTGTTTTGATCCAACTCGCTGGTTGTGACCTGAAATGACGACACTTCCACAATTCAGCTGGGTTCAAAGTTGTAAGAAGACAAGTTAAAATGCTCCACCTGCTGACCGATAACAGTCATGCCTTCAATTTCGAGGCTCTTCTTCCACCCAGGCTTTCATTGACACAGTGTTGGATGGCCTTCTGGCTGGCAGTCACTTTCAGCGGCTTCTCGTTCTCTTAGAAAGGACACTGTATGTTTTATTGATAAGAATAGTTTACTAACAAGCCTGACTCCTGTCTTGTTCTTGGTCTAGTTTGATACAGCTGATGCACTTTAGCTAGATTACTTTTCCTCATCTTGTTTCCTGGTTGTTCACTTGTAGTTCTCTCTTTCAGATCCCCTTTTCACACCATTGCCTTGTTTCACTCCTGAAAGTGATTCAACGTATTATAATTATTGCGTGATCAGTGTCACCACTTGCACCACCCATATTTGTCCCATATGAACTGTTTAAAATGGAAAAATTCCACAAAAGGTGGTACAGAATTATGCCTTTACTTAATCTTACATTTAGAAATAAGAAAAGGCGTGTGTAGTATGTTTGGCCAATGTGTGTTTAAAACTAATACTTATTATACCAGAGAGCCCACCTGGTACATGTAGATGAGCTGTGCTTTCCATTTACTAACATGCTCCCACCCTTATCAGGAGTCACTTGCAGAGGTGGAGGAGAAGTATAAGAAAGCCATGGTATCGAACGCACAGCTTGACAACGACAAAGGCAACCTCATCTATCAAGTGGACACACTAAAGGATGTCATAGAGGAGATGGAGGAACAAATGGCTGAGATGAGGAGGGAGCTGGAAGACAAGTCAAAGGTGAGGTTTATTATCACCTTAAACCACCCTACAGAAATCAATTTTATGTAGGTAAAGTTACAAAATATTCATTTGGAAGGGTTGCGGCTGAAATGTTCTATCTATGGTTTCAGGAACTAGAAAGACAGAAGCACACGTGTACAGTCTTGCAACATAAACAAGAAGAACTGAAAGAGGGAATTCGCCAGAGAGATGAACTTATAGAGGTAAGGCTGCCCTTTCATTAGAAAAACAAACTGTTTCTGCTAGAGGTCGACCGATATGGGTTTTTTATGGCCGATGCCGATGCCGATTTTTTACAGAATCAGGACAGCCGATGGCCGATATATGATGCCGATTTTTTTTTTGCCGATATGTTTGGCTGGTGTTCTTTTTTTCCTCCATCTGATAAAATATAACAGCTTAATAATAACAAATAATACACAAAATGTCTTAACTTAAGTAAACATTTATTGAACAACACTTATGGTCTGTCTCTCCAATTTGCACTTTGTGTCTGCACTGCAGTGCATATTTTATTTTGTGCATGATAGTTAATAGTAGTAATAGTACAGGGCTCAAAACCTTTTAAGCACCTTTCCAAAACTGTCCTAAAGCAGGTTTTTTATTTATGTTTGTTGACAGACACTGTTACAATCTATATGGCCATAATCTAAGTGATCAAAACATAATAATAACTTTGTTCACTCGTATTACAAAGCCTGCTTCTCACATCTGCTGCGGACTACACCGGCCAGTGACGTCATAGAGGCTGTGAAGGACCCATAGACCGTAGAGACGTTTAATGAGGAAGTGAACTTTTTGCTAAATGTTTCGACAAATTGCTCATGTCCTCACACGCAAACTTGCACTTATGACAAGTACTGTCAGCATCAACTCTAGTAAAGTGTAATCACGCTTTATAAGTTTAGATTCTCCGCCATAGTTACTAAGAGCAGAAGCTTCTGTGTGTGTGCGCTGCAGCAGCGTGTCTGTGAGAGCTGCTCCGCCCCGCACACAGCGCTGCGTTACCGACAGAAATTCTCCGTTACCAAAAACAGAATTGATAACGTCGGAGCATTTCATATCTAACCAATTAAATATATAGGGCTTTGAAAGAGACGAATTTAAGCCTACCGGTTTCTCCCGGCAGAATGCCAATTTGATTGACACACAAGGGGCGGTGTCACACGTGTTCCACAGCCACAACAACACTGGGCTGCCCGCAGATGTGCCTGCTTGATAATCGGCCTAATATGCTCAGGCATCGGCCGATGCCGATTATGAAAAAATGTCAAATAATCGGCCCGATTAATCGGCCGACCGATAAATCGGTCGACCTCTAGTTTCTGCCAGTGTGACCACATCAGACTGTTATTCTGTCAACACCTTGAAAGGTGTTAGTGCCTCTGTGCAGGCTGCAGAAGAGGCTCTGTTCTGCAGGAACTTGATAAGGTTTGATTGGCACTGGCCTGCCTCTAGGTCCTCTCTGTCCCTTCTGACATTTAGCTCTGTTTCATTGTCCTATCTGACTCTGAACATACTTTCCTTTCTCAGCATTATCTCCTCAAATTAGTCTCTTCTCGCCCTGTTTCACCTGTTCTTATTTCATTTTTGTATCTGTATGGGTTTATGTGCATTTTCACTCCTTTTGTCTTTGTTCCATTCAATTTTCCTATTCTGTTCTTTATCCTGTACTGTGTCATCTTGTTACACCGCTCCAGGAGAGCCAGCGAATGCAGACTAAGTTAGATGCCCTCACCAGAGAGGTGTTTGACCTGCAGGAAACGATAAACTGGAAGGACAAAAAGATTGGGGTAGGAGGTCCCACAGGGGTGCTCTGACAGAACATGGGAGGCAATAGATGGTTGTGATTTTCAGCCTTTAGACATAGTGTCCATCCACCTCTTTTGCCTCTCATGCCGTCTCTGCATGATGGAGACCCTTAAGGCATTAGCACATACCTGGACACATTCACAGTTTGGAATTTTGCATGTCAAAATAACAGGGTTTTCAGTTTGGATCCCGTAACCTCAGTTAACAATGCAAGTGCATTGGCACTGTATTAAAGCCTGCTGCGGACAGCCTATTATATAAAAATATTTTTATTAGGATTGTCATGTAAACTTAAAAATAAGAAATGTGATCCATATATTCTAGCATGACATGCATGTTCCACCTGTGGATCAGTTGATTTGTTAGGTCATGAAGTTAGTCTCTTACTTATAGGGAGTTTTCACAAAGTGCAAAGTCCAAAAGATTGACCTCCTTACAGACTCTATATGTAACTGTATGTTCAGTCCCTGTGCTCTACTACAACTCTCAACTTCCTCATCTGTGTGTATTGTTTGTGTCTATGTCCTTGTTGTTGGTTTGATGTGCAGTCAGGGCATGTTTGTGCATGGAAGATGTCTTGCTGAAGCATGTGGTGGTGCATGTTTGTCCAGAGTCAATCCAACTTCTCCTCTGCCTCTTCTCCTCTCTTGTCTTTTCTCGTCTGTGTGGCCAGGCCCTAGAGAGGCAGAAAGAATACTTTGATTGCATTAGGAATGAGAGAGACGAGCTCAGAGATGAGCTTGCTGACATCAAGGGGAAGGCCAAAGCAGGAGAGGTAGGTCTTCCTGAAGTCCCAGCAGAAAAAACAAGATTAGAAGGAATGAGTTGCTCGCCCAAACCGCTTTTTATACTTTGCGTTTTGGTTGGAACTAAGCCAGTTAATGCTATCAAACTTGCTATTGTGTTGCACTTTTTACTTCTGCCTCTTTGTTTTACTTTCCATTTTATTTTCTTGACAACTTTTGCCCTACTTGCTGGTTTCCCATAACTCATTTGGTACATGTTGATCTGTACTTGACCATGACTACAGTGTACTATTTCAAATTACTGTTAAAGAGCTGTTGTGCATATAACAACAGATACAGAATGCTTTTCTGAAAATGAGACTTACGTATAATATAACTAAAGTAATTTTACAAGGTTATTTCAATCAGATAAATCCTGACACATCCTGCTAGGAATTAGGCAACGGGTCTTTAGTTTGGGCCTTCAGGCTTTGGTTAATGTAACTTTAGGCCCCCAGTGTTAAGCTACATGCTGCATATACTGTATATATATGTGTGTCAGGGACACTCATTTTTGGCTACATTTTAATAGAAATGTTTGTTGTAGTCAATCGATAACCGATAATATTACTTGTTTGTAATTAGGCTCAGTTGTTACTTCCAGGTAGCGATAGTTTTTAACTCGTTGATAACGATACACTATTGGCATAGCAAGCACCGTACGGCTGTGCAAAGCCTACCGGCTGTGGGTTAAGAGGAGACGGGGAGTTGACTGCGAGCAGCGTGGTCCTGCAAGATCATGTTCTGCTTGGTCAACTGCGGGATTACTTGTGCGGTCTCCCTTACTGGCAGATTCTCGAGTATTTTACTAGAATCGAGTAAAATATAAACCTCAAGTCTGTTTCAGTCTCTCTGCTGTGGCCTCTCTGATCCAAAGTCCTCTGTGTGTGTGTGTGTGTGTGTGGAGCTCATCCCCGCCCTCATGCAAACAGTGACCGGCACAGAGAGCAGAAAGGAAAATATCACCACTCCGAAACGGGGGTCGAGTCGAGTGACATCCCTGAGCTGCACGTTATCGGACGTTATTGTCAACTGAGATTCAGTCACCGAAACAATAATAATAACTTTCTTACTTATGGGCCAATAATATATCGGCCACCAATACTGTATATCGTGCATCCCTGCGTTTTAACATCCACAAATCACTGACTGTTCAGTATGTCATACAGATCATTGTCATTTATAATGGCCTTTTCTTTTACAAGATTTTTTTTTTCCATCCAGTCACGGTGGCCAACTGTTGATCTGTGTGGTAACTCATTGGTGGTGAGGGTTGCGGTACATAAAAAAGTGACATCAGTGCATACCCTCTGTACTGTGAAGTTTTTGCCAACAGAGAGAGTGGAGCCAGTCCTCAGTAACGTGTGTTCTCTCACCACAGACACATGGGCTGGTCATCATCCCAGACGGCACACCTAATGGAGATGTCAACCATGAGCCTCTGTCCTCAGGGATCACTGTGGTCTCCCAGGAGGCCGCCCAGGTGCTGGAGTCTGCAGGAGAGGGCCCGCTGGGTGAGTCAGGGATATTACTTCTGTCCACATGAACTGTTCACATGGATGCTAAATAAACTGATCTGATGAGGTGTGTATTCACAAAGCTTGTAATAAGAACTAGAATTACCGCTTTGCGGTTGCATGCCTCCGCCAACCAGTCAAGTTGCAGTTTACATCCATGTCTGTCCAAAATGTCATCACTTCATCATTTTATCCTATTAGACAATTGTGTGAAATTGTCATAATTAGCATATGAATTATTTAGTTATGGCTAAAACGTGTTTTGTGAGGTCATAGTGACCTTGACCTTTTACCACCAAAATTTAATCAGCTCATCCTTGAGTCCAAGTGGCGTTTGTGCCACATTTGAGTAAAGGCGTTCCTGAGATATCACGTGAATGGGACGCAAGTGAGGTCACAGTAACCTTGACCACCAAAATGTGATCAGTTCTTTACTTGAGTCCAAGTGGACGGATGTACTTACGGACATCCCGAAGACTTAATGGTATAAAAACAACTGACAGTCACATTTCAGTGTACTTTTAGCATGCCAAACCGCTGAACACATTCCAGTTTGTCCAATCAGCATCTTCTGCTATGTTACAGTAAATTGCATCAGCTTAATGTATTTTCCATTTGTTTTGTAGATGTCAGGCTACGGAAGTTGGCAGAAGAGAAAGATGAACTGTTGGCTCAGATCAGGAAGCTGAAGAACGGGCTGGAGGAGGAGAGACAGAAACACTCAAAAATGGACAGTGCATACACAGACGGGGAGAGGATGGAGAATGGTACAGACCTACACATTATTGAGATGCAGAGTAAGTTGGCCTTATAATTATTTATCAGCACACAGATCTTTTGAACACTTTTTGCATTTTCAAGCCTACTGGTTTGTGTTTTTATGTCTGTAGGAGATGCCAACAGACAGATTAGTGAATACAAATTCAAGCTTTCTAAGGCAGAACAGGAAATGGGTACAATGGAACAAAATGTAAGTAAAAAAAGAAATGTCTTGTCAAACTGAATAATAGTACACATTATATTATAGAAACACGATACACAGATATGAAAAAGTTGTACGTTTCAGGCTCTAAGTCACCAAATTGTACTCTTTTGTATCCGTTTTCCCAGATTAACAGACTTGAAGGGCAAGTGACCAGGTACAAGTCATCAGCAGACAACTCGGAGAAAGTAGAAGATGAACTAAAAGCAGAAAAACGGAAACTTCAAAGAGAGGTAAAGACAGACTTAAATTTATAATATGAAACAGGAAATTGAAGAAGGCTGAACGTAACTTCTCCCCTCTGTTCCCCCACAGCTGCGCACAGCTCTAGATAAGAACGAGGAGATGGAGATGACCAACAACCACCTAGTTAAGCGCCTTGAGAAGATGAAGGCCAACAGGAACGCCCTTCTGTCACAGCAGTGAGGCAAGGCAGCGTCACCACAGAAGCCCTTAAACTCGCAACTCAGACCTCTGACTGCTATATTGCGTCTGGAGCACATTTCCATTTTTAGCTGTAACACTTTAAGATTTGTAGCTAACCAAAAACACTTAAAAAACGTGTAGCACAGGCAACAAACTGGACTGTGTCTTTTTTTAAAAACGGAAGCGTTGGTTTTGTCTGGCAGTGTTTTTGGAGGAATGACTCAGAAACTTAACTAATAAAACTATAAAGTTGCTGGGAGATGAATCTGAGGACATTTCTCTAGACACTGCTTAATTTTCAGAGCTTTGTACTACATCATGTTATCCACGAGATTTTATCTCTCTGGCTGGGTGCTTGGCTGTACTTTGTTTTGTTTTTTTGTTTGTTTTGTTTTTGATAAGTTGCATGAATGAGTATAATGATGCTTTTAAACTATTCAACCCTCATGGCTGCTCCGGCCTCGCACCTTCCCAGCTTACCCTCACACAGTGAAGTGCCTTTTCACACTAGGAGACTGGGGGTCCGCACCGCTCAATGAAACAATAACGTTTTAACAGGTACAGAAAGATGTATTTAAAAAGGTGCAGTCATTATTTGAAAATATGTAGAACCAACTGTGTCTGCTGCGGTTTCATTGATTTTTTTTCAAATATTTAAAAGATTTCTTGAAAATAAATGTGTAATTTACAGAACTATGTATACTATCTGAATCTGTTCTTTTTCATCATGCAGTTTCGTTTTTTGCTATCGTTATGCCTTCACCCCAGCGACAGCCGTGGACAGAGGCAATATGTTTTTGGGTTCTCCGTACATCCGGTCCATTCTCGTGAAAGCGATATTTCAGGAACGCCTGGAGGGAATTTCTTCTGGCACAAACGTCCACTTGGACTCCAGGATGAAATGATTAGCTTTTGGTGGTCAAAGGTCAAAGTCACTGTGACCTCACAAAACATGGTTTTGGCCATAACTCAAGAATTCATACGCTAATTATGGCAATTTAACACAATAGTAATAGGATAAAATTATGAAGTGATGACATTTTGGACAGACATGGATGTAAACTGCAACTTTTCTGGTTGGGGGAGGCATACAACCGTGAGGCGGTAATTCTAGTTTTCGAATCAGTGTCGTTATTGTTCATTTGTAGCCTTGGTTTCCTATATACAATACATAATGTGCATGTGAGTATTAAATCTCACTTGTTTTGATCAGTGTAGGTAAAGACAAGGCCATTTGAGATTCAGAGTTTGCTTTTTAATTCTCAACTCAACTGTTTGGTTTTAGTTATAGTTTGAATATGTGACTGGAATAAAGACAGACGCAGTTACTACAACATAAGTCATGGAAATAGTTTTGTAGAGTTCCTTCATTTACTCAATCAATTTTCCAGGCTTGTAGGAGTTACAAACTTGTAATTGTCCATAAAGGTATTTGGCATACTGAGCTCTGATCCCTCCCCACTGCCCACGTGTCTCAGACTGACAGGGAAAATGTAGCTGTAATAAAAGTCAAGCTAGTGTGCTGGCACATTTTAGGTATCGTTATGGGACTCATGACCTGATTCTATTTTTCCTGGCTGCGCGTCCCAAGTCTTACTTTTAGAAAACCATGTGTAGCCTTGGCACATTTAAATAGGCTATTCAGAACAGGGATTTCCTGTGACATCATGGAAAATGAGTTTTCGCTCAAAGACAAACATCTCGTCTCATACAAAGGATTTATTTACAGAACAAATGTTACAGAAAGTATAAAAGTGCAGCACGTGTGGTTGATTTGATGATCAGATTTAGCACCTCTCAAACACTTTATAGAGATCAGGTAAGTTGGCGATCTGCAGCACAGTGCCGTCCTCACTGAAGTTCTTTGGAGGACTGAAGAGGGTTCGGAACGCTTTGAAGATGACGTGCTCAACTTTCCAACGCCACGAGTTCACCTCAGCATCCTGAAACAAGCATTACACATCATACTGGTGAGTTCAGTTCTTTGTCATTAATGTATTTGTAAAGCAAAGGAATTTAAAATGCGTATAGCTCTCTAGCATTGCTTTAAACGTGAGCGTGGTGTTCCTTCACACCTGCTCCTCTCCCGGCTCGGCCTCCAGGATGTAGCGCTTCCTGATGGAGTAGAAACTGCTGCACTCCTTAAAGAAGTCTTTGAAGCACTGCTTTTCATTGTCCCAGTTCACCTGCACAACACCACCAAGCAAAAGCCTTCAGATACAGTTTGTGTTTTCAGAATCTCGTCATAAATGAGAAAAGGTTACAAGAAGCTCACCTCAGTGGCCAGGCGCAGGATGAACATGGGTAGACCCTCCATCACCGGGATGTACTTGTCGAGTAGTAACGGCAGCCCTGTTAGATTTCCTTCCTACAATGCACAAAAAGCTCAGTTTTATAGCATGAGTAATAACAGACTGATAATGTCATGTTTGGCAGCAAAAATCAACAGACAAACACCACCCTGTTCCAACTGACCTGGTCTATCTCCATGGAAAAGTAGTCCCCCAGCATCTCAGTTTTCTTCTTCAGGAAGTCCACAATGTACTGAGCCAGGCCTTCTTTAGGACCATCCTCTTCTGTCCAGCCGCTCTCCTCAGAGTCCAGAGCCAACATGGCCAGGTCATAAAGTGGAGCTGGTGTCTGAATGCACATAATCAGCAATAAAAAAACCACAACCTGTACAGTATATACTAACCATTCACAATCTAGACTTTACTCACAGATAGTCTTAGTACGCCAAAGTTCCCAAAGTCGTAGGTGAGTATTTGGTTAAAGAGCTCCTGGCTGCAGCAGAAACAAAAGAGTGAAATGAGACATAAAGCAGCAAGCTGAAACAACTTATCAGAACAGTTTGTGTTTCCTGACCTTAGTTTGGTGGTGTTGAGCAGGTACAGTTTAGTGTGATGTTGGATCAGAGTCCACTGAGGGTTGACGCAGCCCACAAACGAGTGGTTCTGCAGCATTTCTTGAAGACCTGCAGAAAATATGTACATACTAAAAAGGGGAAAATTGAATAGACGAGTGGAAAAACAAGCCCTGTTTGATCTAGACTGTGCTCAAACAACAGCAGAGGAGGTGTGATCCATACAAGAGGATGCGTGAACATGAAGAGACAAGAAATTGCATGACACTAGTTATGGAGATTAGTTGTGGCCTGGAGCATTAAGTAAAATCCCTAAGAAAGGGAGTGGAGTTACTCATGAAAAATGACACAGTTTAGCTGGAATAGACGGTGATGCATGTTGTGTTTACCTTTGTGTGTGTTCTCAGTCATCTCAATTCTGAGCTCTTTGATGCTGTTCAGTTTTATGACTCGTCTCTTTGGCGTGGCGGCAGCCGTCAGGTCCTCCTCTTCTTCATCCTGCTGCTGCTGCTGCTCTTTCCTGGGTCGCTTCCTGGCTCAAACACACACACTGCTGTCACCTCCAGCCTTCAATACACTGCATGTTTACAGACACTTGTACTCTCCATACAATAACTCTCTCCAGCTTAGACAAACTATAAGACTTAACAGGCTGTGAAATGTTTTAATCACACACTTTATGGGTGGTAGATATGTATTGTCCCACCATAATAAAAGCAACAAGTACTTGACAAGTCAAGGCAGCGTGAATTACATATTCAGCCACAAGGGGGCAGAGGAAATCCACAATATGATGACCATAAGCTTGCCATATGATCATTTTATGAGGTTATAGTGACTCAATTAGCAAAGACTTGCCAATTCACACATCCAGTAGACACAGAGCAGCATTAGCATTCATTTGGAGTGGTGTTTCTAGCCATCTGATGAATGTAACTCCAACATTCACCCTCTCTTCAGCTAGTTTATAGTTTCTACCAACTACTGAGAGAACTATCTGGGTCTTAAAGGAATACGTCATGCACGGAGTCGCAGCGCGCATGCGCAAGACGTAGTTGCGGAAGTGTTTTAAACTTTAAATAGTACGATTTTGGCGAAAAATGCAAGTGTTTGGGAAGTACTGAGCATACCACTGGATACGTGAGACTTGGATTATACTGCACGCGTTGTGTGAGAGTTTGTAAACGGATTTTTGATATAGTTTTGCTGTTGTTAAACCTGGCCTCCATTTACTCCAATTCATCAAGGATTCACTCAGTTTTCGTCCGTTTTCAAGAATTCAAGGTAACAGCGGTGAGTAATTGACATACAAATGGTATTTTTAAAGATTCCTTATTTCTTTAAACTGCTGGGTTTTTGACTTTTCTTCACCTACACTGGATTTATCAAAACCTTTTTGCAGAAAACTGAATAAATGAGAGAAGTGAGACTTTTAGAGTCACTTTGCTAGCCTAAACTCAAACAATAAGCTAAAAGAGGCTAAAAAGGCTCCTCAAAAAGCAGTGGAGGGTGATAATTCTCTGTGGGTTCATCACTGTAAGCAACACCTTCCAAAAAGATAACAAAGTACTGATAGGTGGAGCTTTAAAACCAGCTACTAGCTACTATAACGTCAGCAGCAGGTAAACACAAGGTGACATTTGTTACTGATTGGCCCAGAGGACGATGACGTCATTCCTGAGTCATAATACATGTTTATTATTGCATACTTCTTCCTGCCCTCTTACTCAACTCATCCGCTGGTGGTCAATGTTCAGATTTGCTGACGTTACAGGATTAGTCATACATCAAGACCTGTCTTGATCTGACCTGGATTAATCACGATGGTTCTGACTGAGTCCTTAATCCTCTGCTGAACACACATACTGACTCACCCAGTGTAGTACTGGCATCTTTTTTTCACCTTTGAACGCCGTTGTCTTGGTCGCCTTTTGGCACCTCCGCTTCCTGCTCAGCCAGGGCCTCCAGCATGTCTGCATCATCTGTCTCCTCCATCTCTTCCCTGCCAGGCTGGGCGGTTTTGGTCGCAGCCTCCCTGCTGCTGGGACCGGCTGGTTCAGGGTCAGGAGGCGGCTTCTCTTTCGGCTGGAGGAAGGCGTCAAGCTTCTGTGCACGACAATCAGTTCTCACCATCTGATGTGCGTAGACTCGCTCGCTCGACTCTGCCGCGGCGCTGGAGGACTTGGCCTCACTGCCACCTGAGACTGACAGCCCCGGCAGCAACGTCTGCACAAACACACAGTGTATGTGTCAAAAGACCCACAAATGACACAGTGTAAAAGAGACAGATGATCTCTGGGCGGTGTGAAAACATAACCATAATAAAAGACCAGAGATCAGATCTATTATTGCTGTGACATTGCCAGCATATTTACAGAGATAGGGATCCGGTTATTATCATACCTGAGTGAAGTATGTGCGTGAGGAGTTGGAGCCCAGAAGTTTGCTCTCGACGTGCTTCTGAACGCTCTCGATGACGCTGTCTTCGTGCAAGAAATGCACCTCATGTTTGGTGGGATGGACATTCACGTCTACATTCTGCGGCGCGATCTCCAAGCTGTGGTGATTAGAAAGCACCAGTGAATTTTAAATTAATTAAACCACAATAGAATGCATTGACAGACAAATACATGTTAAGTTACCTGAGGTATAGAAAAGGGTGCGTGTTCTTGGGAAGATATGCAGCATAAACTGTCTCGATTGCTTTCTTCAAAGCACTTGACTCCACCAGACGATCTGAGACACCACAGATCACAAGCTCCATTTCACAAAGTGCTAATAAGATTAACTTATCTTCACCAGTGAGCCATATGTCCAGTAACTTTTCTGTGATACGTACGGTTGATGAAGAGGACCAGGATGCATTTCTTGACAGAGTAATTTGCGTTAGAGATGTAGCCTTTCATCTTATAAGCTAGCTTCTGATCCTCGCAGCCAACTTCGATCAGCTCCCTGCGAACATACCACAGAGCCCGTCATGCAGTCAGCGTGAAGGTTATAAGAGGTCACATAACTGCAGCGAGCATCAAAGCATTTTTTTCTTTATGGTTGATTTATACCTGCTGACTGCATTGCCAAAAACTCCTCGAATATTATCGACTACAGATGCGTTGGGTAGAGTCCTCACATCTGCCACAGTCTCTCCTTGCTGGAAAAAAAGGAGGCCATAAATTATATTCTCCTTTAAGCAAAGAATATTTCTTTGTAGCTGTATCTATAATACAGAGATGTTTTGTCAACTGGTATTGTGGAGCCAATCATTGAAATATTACAAAAGAGAAAGAAAGCGCATCTCACCTTTTTGACAGAAAAACTTTTTCCTGAATTGTGTATGGCGTACCTTCAAAATAACATTAATGTGTGAGTTATCTAAACACAGTGATGTAAATCAAAAGAGCAGGAATCACAAGACACAAGGAGAAAAGCCAAGATGACCGACCTACTGACCACCTCTACAATCCTGGAGTACTCATCAGCGGGGCTCTTTAAAGCTTTCCTCCTTGTGGACACATTATAGAAGAGGTCCTCCACCTGCAGGCAGGGAGAGCAAACTATTGTAGGTTTTTGAACATCCATATACTTCATTCTGTGATTGTTAATGTGCTCCACAAACTCACAAGAATCTGTGTCCCCTGGTTGCCAGCACATGGTTTTGGAGGCCCTTTCAGTTTGCCATCGCTGTAATTGGCTCTGCAGAAAATCGATACATCACATTAGCTTTATATCCATTATAATGTACATGTAATCTTCAAGGGAGGCAAGATGAGTGAACAATGATTTAAGATGTTAGCATACCTGTAGGCACACTTGGCATCAGCTGTCTTAGTCGTTATGGTCACATGGGCAACATGGCTCACACTAGCAAGGGCCTGCAAATAAGAACACAGACAACAAATGTGACGTACTCAAAACAAAATGTAAGTCAACATTTAATAACCTGAAGGCTGATACTGCTCCAGAGCTCTAACCTCTCCTCTGAATCCGTAGGTTGCAATAGCTGAGAGGTCCTCAAAAGTCTGGAGTTTGCTGGTGGTAAACCTCTCACAAACAATTTCCATATCTTCTCTCTGCCTCGGAAATAAAACAGACAGCTTGGTCAGAGAAAAAAACAGACAGTGTATTAAAAGACTGTGGCGGTGATACAGAAAGTCCCACCTACCAGTGGTGTGTGCACACACACACTCTAAGCAGGGGAAAAACAAAACAAAACACTAAATCTAAACTCAGGCGGGGCAGAGAGGACCAGACTCCCAATTAGACTGAATACTAGGGAGGGCAGAAAGAACATCTTTCCCAAGGGTCCTTAACTTTTTGGTTAAATACTGTATATAGTTATCACATAGGAAATTCATGGCATGAAGTTTTAATTTGAAAGACATCCACCCAAAAAGAGCTGTAGGTCTCCCCCTGTCACCCACCCTGATGCCTGTGCCGTTGTCCTGAATCTGAAGGAGCTTCAGTCCGCCGTCTTTCACCGTCACCTGAATGTTGGTTGACTTGGCATCCAAACTGTAACATACAATACAAATTATAGTTATTATACAGCCATGTTACATGTTAAGTGTAATTATCCAGTCAGTTCGCAGTGTCACGTGATTATTACTATTACGTCACAGGTGTTGATAAGCGGCTTTGACACAAACGTGATGTAAACAATGGTGGCTCCTGCCACATTTTGTCACATTTATTGGTCCCATTGCGGGTTATTTAAAGCTGCAGTATGCGATATTGGCGCAAATATGATTTCAAAAAGTTATTTTTAGAAAACGGCCGCTATATCGTGACAGTAGTACATGAAACAGGTAACCTGAAAAAAACCACGTTCCTCTGTGTCCTACTGTGTCCTCCGGTGCTCCTAACGGCATCTGAAGGGTTTCACTTGCCGGAGGAAAACAAGGTCCGCTGTCCAGCTACCGTCTATGAGAGCCGGCTGTCAATCACTCGCGAACTCTGACCAAACGGCCAAACTAGGCAGCGCTGATCAAATATGAATCAATATTCTGTGACTGTAATGACTATTTCTCGCCTCAAATGTTCTCAGAATCATCTTGTAGTGTACTGTTTAGCTGTAAAATGAGAAAGTTTGTGACCTTGCCGCCATTGTAAAAATCTGTTGAAGGAAGCCAAGTTCTGGTCACATGACCGGAGCACAGCCAATAGGAACGCTCTCTCTCTCTGAAATGACCTGTGATTGGTCAAAATCTGCCGTCACGGGCTAGATTTTTCTAAAGCCTGTAAACAGAGCCATGATGAGGAGCAGAAGTCTAGTTTTCTCTCAGACCACTTGAATTACAATATGCTGAAAGGTTATTATGGAATTTTAGCCAAATTATGCCAAAAAGTAGTTGCCTACTGCCCCTTTAAGCCACTAGTCATCAAACACCTAACCTCAGCTCACATTATCAACAATAACTGTATCAGGTAGCTAGTCAGTTACCAGTTTTCAATCAGTTCTTTGACGGCGTTTGCAGGACGCTGGATAACTTCTCCTGCAGCGATTCGGTTGACAACAGTCTCGTCGAGCCTCCGGATAACTCCTGCCATGTTTACAGTGCTGCTGACTGAGTTTCAGGGTATTTAAACAGCAGGTAATAGCTGTGAATACACATACATGTGGATAGAAACGTCTGTATTTAGGTTTACATGTAGCATCACAACGTGTAAAGGAAACAGAGCATGAATGGGATCAGAGAGGAGCAAAAAGGAGGAGCTCTCACTCTGCCTCAAACTGTCAGAGTGCAGTGAATGTCACAATATCGCAGTCAAGTGATTCATCTTCTCAGTCATACACGATCTTTGATAATACTGCGCGGGGAGAGGGCTTGGGGGCGGGACCTGCGTCCTTCCGGTGGACGTCATTGGTTGAAAGTTTTCTTCTCTGGTAAGTATTTTGGAACGTTTTAGCTTCGAAATATACACAGCGCCTCACAACGACTTCATGATGCCTTTTTTTAAGACACATTTACCACTGTTTGCCAATAATATGAGAATAATAAGCAAAAAGAATAAAAGGTCATTTCTTTCAATATATTCTCTGTATACATATTTCTGTGTCGCCTACATAATACACAGTATATTATAATCACAAGCTTGCAATTTCTGCTGTAGAATAATGCATTTATTATTTACTATTTAATATGTTTCATCTCTTATATTATAGCACATGTTATTTGAAGTTTCTTTTCCTTTTGATCTCTTAGTACTGATAATACACAGATAAGTTTTTTGGTCTCTGGTATGTTCAGCTCTGGAATGTACACCTTAAAGTGGCTACTTAGGCCACAATGTAAAGTAATAAGAAAGTCAATTGTCCCCCCGGGGAAGGTATCTTTAACTTGGTCTGCAAAAAGGTCAGAGGTCAGAATCAATTACAGATCAATACTTGTCCTGGCAACTATGCCTACCATTAGTTATATGTAGGCTATGTATATAAAGTGAAGCAAAACAAAAAATCAATTAATCTTTGTCCAGGTATTACCAATGTTTTACTGTCTCCTTCAAATGTGAATTAGTGAAGAATTTCCTGTATAATATTAACACAATGAAAAGTCCAAATTCCAGGTTCATTAATCTATATGTAAAACATTGCTACTAAATCCTTAGTAGCTAATAGATAACATTGTTTATTATCTTAAGTATGGGCAGAAGAAAATGATTACAAAATTAAATCTTCTAACATGATAAAAATGTGGGAAAAACATGAAAAACTCTGGATATTATTGTTGAACGGTTACATTTTTCTGCACTGCCTTCCTCAGCATGTTCACTTCCAAGGGATTCACTGTAATCTTCACTGTGCACAAAGTTGGCCGGACCACGTATGTGTCTGCATTCCTCACAGAGCCATGTCTTTTTGGGAGGGTCAGCAGAACTGTGGTGGTCCCAAATCTGCAAAAATACAAATGTTCTCAGATATATTTTATGAGGAGTTTTTAAAAAAAAAGAAAACTAATCTATGCTCTACTTAGCCTCTGTGGTTGTTACAGTAGCTGCCAAAATGATGTTGCTAGGCTGCTAAACTTTGTCCTCAGGCAGGATGACCTCAATAGAATAAAATGCTGCGAGTAGGCTGTCCGGGGAGTGGCGCTGTTTGGATGTCATGACCAGGGAGAGCTTCTCAATGCAGTCCAACCTGAACACACCATCCTCAAATACCGGTATGAAGAAAACTAATAAACAGAGGACAGGTGGTGAAAAATAAATCTGGGTTGAGTTTCTACCGGTCTATATTTAAAACTCAATCCTAAATTTGTGTGTGTGTGTGGAGTTAAGAATGAAACAGAAAAGAATATATATAACATGTTTATTTGAGAAAGCCGTGGAGATTTAATTTGATTTTACTCCACAGTCCTCCTTTATGCGTAGCAAAGATTGGTAGATTTGTAAGGACAGAGATTGAGAGGGTAAAAAGTAAAGGTGTTGACATAATACTCTCTAATCTGATTGACCCTTTGAAGGCTACTGTCAGTTTTTCAGGCTCCTATATTTAGGGTCCATGTAGCAGAGAGGTGTTGGAGCCTGTTTACAAGACTCCACCAGACAAGGCTAGCTACAGCCAAATAAAGATTAAATGCAGCCGTTGTACAAAATAGAATTTTATTTAAACTTTAGAAAGCTTATTTTGATGTTTGAAACTTTGAGTGAGAAACAGACTGAGCTCACTCTCTCATGCAGTAACATCATACTTCTGACCTGTTATCCTTTTGGATCTTGCAAATCCCACCATATGCCAGGACAGCATCTGAACAAGGGAAACTCAGCTATAAAACTCTGTGTTTCTGTGTAACCTATCCCACATTTTATACCACAGTATAATCCTACCAGGTAGCACTGAAAGCGAACTTGGCACGGTTTAGTAGTTCAGCAGCTTGTTGTGCTGAGCGTTTGCCAACATGACTTCAGTTCTATGAACCAGCTAACCACAGGCAGACACAAGCACAGGCTGTAAAATCAAACAGCTCAACCAGAAAGGTCACTCGAGGATGAAAGGAAGTCAGTTTGGATCTGACAAACAAAGTGGCAGAAATGTGACTCGGATAAATCCATGTTCTACTCTGTACGTTTGTTCCATCCAGTGATCTCATTCTGCTCCGTGTCGCCTCTGAACCAGATAGAAGTGACATCACTATGAGGTCAAGCACATTTTCCTACATGAACTATATGATCATTAAATCCAGATGCGTGCATCGATCACGTTCTCGCTCAAATCGCTCCACCTCTCCCTTTAGGCCGAGGGAAAACGTCAGCCATTGTTTTGTCATTGCATCTGAGATGTATTTGGGGGGATATGATGTCTATCCTGAGACGTGTGTCCCTGACTCAATGCAGGACATTCCAGTATGTGCTGTAGCTGCAGGATGTGCCACAGGATACAATACAATAGAACTGGAAAGAAATTAGGCAAGTAAATAAAAGTGATGGAAGGAAGGCAACACTGCAAAATGTAAAGCACAGTCGCTGTTCCCTGCTCTTCATCTTTTCTATTGTCAGGCAGCAATTATGACGTCAATGTAGGCAGCTATTCTCCATCTAGTCTGTGTAAATTTACTCTTTGAAAGGATGAAACTGTAAACAATGTCTTCAACCAACAAGAGTCTGGGTGGGGCCAGAACTGGTTGTGTGTCTCCACAGGTCAGTAAAGGCCTCATTTTTCTTTTGTTCCTACTCTCCTCGTAGCGTTTTTCTGTCTCCATTCACTGAAGCTCAGATGGCAACATGTTTCAGAGAACAGCCACTGCCCCTCTTGTAGCGACCTGCCACACGCAATGACAGACACTCACAAGCACGCATGCTAATGTGACACACTTTCAGGTGCACACAAGCATGCAAGCACACTGAGCAGAAAAAAAACTAAATGTGAAGATTATAAATCTTTCAGTACACATTTCTTCAGTGGTGGGATTTAACTAAGTACATTTACTCAAGTACTGTACTTAAGTAGTAAGTAAATATTGTACTGTTTACTCCACTATGTTTATTTGACAGCTATTCATTTTGTTTATCCAAAATATAAATAAACTCTTAAATTCTGATATATTATTATAGAATAAGCTACTCAGCAGTATATAAAGTAATTAAGATGAGCTCCACCTTTACCAGATGCAACATTAAAGTGATGTACACTAGGGCTGTCCTGAATACCATTTTCCCGGGGTTCGAAGCTTCGATTCACGGCGCAAATCGGTCTCTATGTCCCCTGTTTCAGAGCCCGGGACAGTGCCGCTGCTGCACTACTGTACACACACGCACCTCTACACACAACAAACAGCGTCATCCGTCTGAGAATAACTAATAATAATTAATGTTGAATATGAATTGTGGGATTATTCCTTATTTCATGGGCTATTTTGGGATTTATACATTATTAATACATACTTATATAAAAACAAAAAAAACAAACAAAGTATTCGATTACTGATTTGGAGGTCGATTACCATGGCAATGGTCGAAGCTTCGAAGCATTCGGGTCAGCCATAATGTACACATTAATGCATCAATAATTATAATCCCTTAATAAAATATATATATATGATTCTGAAATGGGCTATTCTGCATAAGGAGTACATTTATTTTTGATACTTAAAGTATATTTTGATGCTAATACTTTTGTACTTTTTTGTAATTTTAGGTAAGATTTTACATGCATTACTTAACAGAGTATTTCTACACTGTGGTATTACTACTTTTACTTAAGTCAAAGATCTTAGTATTTCTTCCACCACTGCATTTCTCGTAATAACCCACAGATACACAGAGCTCCTAAATACACAAACACTGTCAACAAGCAAATCAGATACAAATGCACACCTGCTGCAGTACGCTCATTGTGTGGAACGAGGTCAGCACCCAGTCGCAGTCGTATCAACGTGACCTTCAAATACAGCTTAAAACAGAGTCACCCAAATGCACCTTTAGCTTAAACACGACCTGGACCGATTCAACATGCTGCTGTGTGTCTATACATTCCACACTGACAAGGGCCTGTTGTCTCCACTGCTGTGGTTTTGTCTCACCTCTGTGTTTATGTCTCCCCCACCCTCTCCTCTGACAAAGCTGTGTTGAGTGATCACTGCCATCGAAGCCAGTGACAGGGGGGCTGAAAGGTGTACAGTGTCTCTTAGCGACACAAAATGTGGGAATACAATCATGTGTGGAATTCGTCATGGCCTCTCCAAGTGACAAATATAGAGGAGCCTGTCTTTCCTATAATGATAAGGGTGGTACCTCACACATTGACTACTGATCTAAAATCAAATTAGATGACTTCTCTTCGACTTTTTGAATCATGTCGAATAATTTTTAATCTCAACTGAATCACAGGTAGATTGTGTATTTATGGTCTATATGTATCATAGCCAGTCATCATCACACTACAAGTAATAGTCCGAGTGTAGTGACTTGCCCTCATTTGTAACTGTGCTAATTCATCATCCCTCTAATTCGGCCTTCATCATCTCTATAGGAAAGCATTATCTCACCTCTTTGCAAACTGCCAAGACTTCCTGTTCGCTCCTTCAAATGATGCATCTAGAAATGGATTCTGCAGCTGTTGCTCTTCCTTTTTCCTTTGTTTTCCCATCCTCTTCCTCCTCCTGCTCTCTCCTTATCAGCAAGACAAAATCCTTGAGACATGCTCTAAACAAAAGATGAACACATGCGTTCCTAGATAAACAACACAAAAGTGGTGGTACTTTAAAAGCAGCTGTTCAAGGGGTTTTACTGACCAGAGATACAAATTATTACATTTTTGAAACTTGCACATTGATAATCTGTAGATAGAGTACAATCTATGGTAGAGGCTGTACTAAATGCTAACATCAGCATGCTTATATGTTCTCAAAGACAATGCTAACATGCCAATTTACCATTTTCATCATCTTAGTTTAGCCTGTTAGCATGCTAACACTCGCTAAACACAAAGTACAGCTGAGGCTGATGGGAGTGTCACCAGTTTTGCAGGTCTTTGGTCATAAATTAAAGTATTGGACAGATTAAAACTTCAACCTCATGGTGCTGGGTGAAAATTGAGAGGATCATTAGAGTTATAATTCATCCTGAGGAGGACATGAATGTGGGTACCAAATTAAATGGCAATCCATCCAATTGTTGTTGAGTTATTTCATTTTAAAATCCCAAATGTTAACCTCATGGTGGCGCTAAAGGAAACGTAAAGGGATCACCAAAGTCAGTAAGAATCATCCTCTGAGGACCATGAGTGTCTGTACAAATTATCATGGTAATCTATCCAATAATTGTCGAGATATTTCAGTCTGGACCAAAGACCGACTGACTGACATTTCCACCCTGAGAGTCATGCAGGTAGTGTGGAAACCATCCTTTTGCCACCTGTTTAGGCATGCAAGTGCCCACATTAAAAAAGTCCTGCTGACACCCGTCCAACCCCACCCTCTAACGGAAGTTATGCTTTTAGGGTTCATCATTAAAGCATTATGTGGTAAGCTATTGATTTGACGTCATACAGTTATCCTTGTGATATCACATGATATCTTTTGGAAAGCCACAGTGGAGCAGGGCGTGTAAGTTATTATATTCTGCGTGGGACATTGTTATCCCTGAATTTATTTGAATCATGTTTTCTATCTTGAATCGCTCTAAGTCTCAGTAACTGATGTTTTGATCCTATCGCCCAACACTAATCAATATTTTTGTCTGCGATACCTTTCAGATTATCAGCGACCTGTTGCACTTCAAAGGTTCTCACAAACATGAGTTTGACTCCTGCTGGAAGAGCTTCAACGTTGTGAAGAAATCAACGGAAAACAGAGTGAGAAATCTAACTTTTTATTGTACTTTCATTACTTTTGTACTACTGTTATTCTGGGAAGTGTTTAAAAACCATGTACTCTCTCACCAAAGCTTACATTAGATACATTAGTGATACTGATATAAGGGCTGCACAATTCGAAATCGCAATATGGCCTACTGCAATTTTAAAATCGCAGTATTTGTTAAAATCACAATATTTGTTAAAGGCGAAATGTGTCAGAATACTAATAATATGTTTAAATTAAACACTGTCGTGCTGGCCTACACATCGTATTCTACAGACTTAAGAAAACATCATTGTTTGGTATAGATCTCCGCAAAAGTCACACCATAATCATTTAAATATGTTTTTCAATGAAAATACAATAATGATGTAAAAATGATCATTCCCTCTAATATCGCACATCAAACCACAATTGCAGTATCAGTCAAAATAATCGCAATTAGATATTTTTTCAGAATCGTGCAGCCCTAACTGATATTACATCCTATGTTTAAAACTGCAACTCAAAGTGTATAATGCCTTGTCATTGTATTTGGAGCTTCATGGCAGGAAGCAGCACATCAGAGCTCTGCTAATAGAAAGGCTCATGCTCCAGCATGAGGTAAGTCCTTAATAGAGAAACTACCTTATTGGGTATTGTATTTTTACCATTTACAATTGTTAATCTGTGTGTTTTATCAGATGTGAAAGCTGACAGTGGAAGGATCAGGAGCATTCACCAGGAGATGTTTCTTTTCCTGCTGTGAATTAAATGTGTGTTACTGTTCATTCACCTAAACGGTGTGTTATCTATTGACCTCTTCCAGCAGATACATGGGAGCTTCATAGATCTGTTTTGCTTTTACTGGGTCTGACACATGACACATTGGATAGTCATTGAAGCCCTGGCCTCTCAGGTTGGCATCTGTCACATCTGCATTGGTGTGAAAGATGTCAACACTAGTTATTACTAGCATGATCATAGCATTTTTCTACAGAACATGTGGCATAAAGGAAGCACAGCCCTCAGTTTGATAACATGTACTGTTTACTCTGTAAACTGACCCCAGGTGTGTAAGACTTTGTTCAACAGGCATGAACTGTATCTCTTAACACTTTGAGTAAACCAGACTTTCTACAGTCTGGTTATAAGTATAATCTAATCTACTCTGTTGTCTGTGTCTGCGAAGGACTCTGCGTCTTTATTCACCTTCAGCAGTAACGGTTCATGTCGATGGAGATTGCGTTATCACATAGTTACACTTTGTGTGTTTGATTCATACATTCCTGGAGATGTTTTATGAAGGGGGAGGGATCCAGCTATGATTCAGTGATTGGCTAACTTATGTTTCATAACTTAGCCTTTTTTTTTTTTTTTTAGAGCTAAGGAGGTTAAAAGAGTACAGCAGGGAATACTGCGCTGTGGTATGTAGTGTAGCAACTATAGCATTAATTTGATGTTTCTATTCTAACTCCTCCTCTGTGTGCTTTGGGTGGTGCCTTAAGGGAACAATGAAGGACTGTCTTCAAGTCTTCACTTGAGCAGTTACCTTGCATCACTTCCTTTACTTTAGTCATCAGATTTCATCCTGCCGAGGCTATTTTAGGTCTTAGTGTGGGGCACCCATTAAAGGAAAATCGCTTTATTTGGTCTGTCTTTGGCTCTCGCCTTTCAGGGTTTAACAAAACATGTGCTACAAGGTCCTATCTTGGAGATACTGATGGCCTTCCTCCAACTTCAGAGCACTCTCACAAAACCACACAGGAAAGATACCTCACAGCCTGTCAGGTGAGGTAATACCTTTTCAGTCTATGGACATTATTAAATTGTGCAAGAGAGATTGTTAATGAACCATGAAAAGAAACAAAAGAATGAATGTTGTCAGGAAAAGCCGCTCCCGCAGGCTCTGAGACTTTGGCCTGGCCACCTTGTGCTGCACCTCCATCAAAGGATGGCAGGCTAGTCTTTATAATGATCATCCTCATCCAGTACTTCCATTGTTGGCTGCCGGGTCAAAAACTTTCTCATTTTACAGCTAAATAGTACACTACAAGATGTTTCTGAAAACATTTGAGGCGAGAAATAGGCATTACAGTAACAGAATATTGATTCTTATTGAGTTTGTGAGTGATTGAGAGCTGCTCAGACACAGTAGGCTCCAGCTCGGCTCTGATTGGTTGTTTTCCTCCGGTCTGTGAAATCCTGCAGATGCCATTAGGAGTACCTGAGGACACAGAGGCACATTATTTTATTTTTTCAGATTACCTGACTCATGCACTACTGTCAGGATATACTGACCGTTTTATAAAAATAACTTTTTTTTAAATCATATTTACTCCATTTCTACCCACTGCAGCTTTACATTGGAACCTTTGGGGCAATACCCCTCTATAACCTCTTGGTAATCCAGTATCCAGTTTATTAATGTTTTTTTCATAACCTGGCAACCCAAGTTTTACTTATTAATAGATATTGATCTAAAAAGCATTAGTAAATTATGTATTAATTATGAATAAAGCCTTTAGTTACAGCTTATTAGCCTTTTACAGGGTGCCTCATTAGGAAGTGGTATACCTTTGGCTCTATATTCATATCTGTCTATACTTTAATTACTACTTTAAAATAATGCATTTTTTTCACATATAAAGTAATGTTGGCTTACACATTTAAAGGAGGAAGACATGTAATGAATCTAATAATGAGTTCTGAGAAATGTTTTAAAGATGAATGAATATGAGTGGGGGTTTTTATAAAGGATATATGACGTTAATTAGTGTCGTCAGCAGTAGTTACTCAGCTGGAGCGACAGATAACAGATGTGCAGAGTCCAGCTGTGTAATGGAGCATGGAGCTGTGAGGAGAGCAAACTGTGTGTGGAGCTAAAGTAAAGTCGAGGCGGGGCGAAATTGGTCGACAGCAAGTCTCTCTCTCTCTCTCTCTCTTTCTCTCTCTCTCTCTCTCTCTCTCTCTCTCTGTGTGTGTGCTGTCTCAAACATTCTCGCCAACATGCCTCAAGCATGACAATAAACTGGTTTAGCTGGGTGACGGAGAGAAAAAAGCCATGTAACAGAAAAGTTTCGACACCTGGACTAGAAGCACGGCGCAGTTTGTTGAGGAAAACCTGGTGAAGAAGGAGGCGAGATGACGGGATTAAAATTGAACCGAGGAGAGGATTGAGTAAATATCAGCGGGGTGAGTTCACCGAGTAACTTCAAAGCCTGTATTATACAGATTAAGGACATGGAGTTTAACATATGGTGCTACAGTGTTGCCAAGCTTTGTTAAAGTTTTTCTGATGTGTCGACCTCAGTGGGGGAAAAAGTTTGTTGATCAATTCTGGATTGGACTTTAAAGTGGCCAACAGCTGTTTAATGAGTCCTTTATTATCTTAACTTCGATTTGTCAGTGTTGTTTTGGTTGTTTTTTTGGTGGTTTTGTATGGACTGTGGTGTTTCCTCTCAGCACTTCTCATATATGTGGCTTTACATGAACTTGCAAATGGAGACTTGGCCGGGCTTCTGGCCAGAGGGAGGAGCCACACCCATATAACCCATCTATCTATGTGGTTAGATTCCTTCTTCCCTCATTCATTGTGCTGCTATCTCTAGTATAGTATTATAACTGAGAGGATCCACATGGTAAGAGCTCCTACAATTGAATAGCACGTTAGTTTACATGTTAACAGCACTATAGCATGTAATTAACTACTAAAGGAAAAATTACATAAGCTGTGAGCTTTTAAAATAATGTCCTATGGCTATTCACAATTAACATATACTGTATACGCGTGACAGACTGCTCCTGTCTGTACGTTTAACTCACACACTCTCTTTTGTCAGTTTTTTTCAATACACGGTATGATAACCGTCAGCTATCATACCAGGATATGCCTTGATACTGGTATACCGTTACAACCCTAATCACAAGTTCCAAGAGCCCAGGGTGATGTCCTCAAAATGTCTTGTTTCGTCGAACAAAATGTCCAAAAATTAAAGGTATTCAATTTATTATCATATAAGACATAGAAAAAACAAAAAAATATTCATGTTTGAGAAGCTGGAACCAGAGAAATGTGGGCATTTTTGCTTGTGAAGTGATTCTTAACAGTTAACTGATTATCAAAATTGTTGCAGATATTCGATCAGTTTCTTCAGCTCTAATTAAGATATCATTCAGAACTATCTAGCTGGTATTCTTGTTGTGATATCTGGTGAAGGTGAAACTGAAACAGAAGTGTGGTGTGAAAATGGTTCTACTATATACAGTAAATTCATCACATGACTCTTTTTGCCCTCTTCCCTCTCTGTAGACTACAGTATGGCGCATCGCTCTCAGTGTTCCTCTGCTGGGGATAACCCCCTGGACCTCAACTACCTCCCCCCTCACTATCGGGAAGAGTACCGCTTGGCTATTGACGCCCTGATTGAGGAGGACTTGGATGGATACTATCAGTTCCTCCAAAAAGCAGATGTGGTGGACTTCCTGTCCTCTCCTGAGATTGAGTATATTCAGAGCTCTGTTCAGGTCCCTCAGCAGCACAACCACCCTGAACAACATTTTCTGGAGACTGGGGAAGATGGCTCCTCAGACACTTACTGGCCGATTCACTCTGACCTGGACGCCCCAGGTTTGGACCTTGGCTGGCCTCAGCTGCACCCCTTTATTGGGCCCACAGAGGTCACCACTCTGGTCAACCCCCCTGAGCCTGACATGCCAAGTATCAAGGAGCAGGCCCGACGACTTATCAAGAATGCGCAGCAGGTAGATCTTTCTCTTTCTTGCGGAGGGAGACTTCTTGCTAAACTTGTCTTTCTCCTGGCAGTAATTTTCAATTTGGTCTTGTTTGTGGCTTCTGTTTCCTTAGGTGGTTGCTATAGTGATGGACATGTTTACTGATGTTGACATGTTTGCGGATATTCTCGATGCTGCCACGAGGAATGTTGCCGTCTACATCATTCTAGACAAGCAGAACGCACATCACTTCGTCAACATGGTGTCCAACTGCAGAGTCAATCTACAGAACATTCAAGTGAGTACATGTTCCTTAAAAAAAATCAATTCAAATAACAAAACAGAAAAGGCTGCTTACACATTTGCATTCACAAATTCCATTTGTCTTTTCCTTTCTTTTTTATTCAACCTTTATTTATACTCAAGAGATCATTGAGGGCCGACCCTCATTTGCAATGACATGGAGTCCATTACACAGCAAAGAAAAGGAAAATGAAACAAAAACAATGAGATATACAAGCAGAGAAGATGCAATATTGTTACAAAAATAGTAAAAGCCATTAAAACTTTTCTTTCAAATCTTTTTTATTGGGTTTTTTATAGACATGGCAAAAGTCATCTTAAAAAAATGTAGAACGTAACACATTGTCCTTAACATGAAATAAAAACAGAAAAGGGACCATCTCGCTTTGACTACAGAAGCAGAAAAACATGAAACATGCTGATCCAATGTTATAGTAGGTTTTTAAATGAAGTAAGTAGGTCACAGACAGTCACAAAGTGCTTAACAAGGGCATTATGCAAACATTCAAGAAAGAAATCATATAAAATGAAGTGACCACACATGTTTTAAGAAGTGGAAAACTTAAAACACAATGCGTGAAAAAAACCACAGTGCACGATAAACACATAAATGTGCAGGCCTGGTGCATTCAGGGTACCCCAATGCCTGTCTAAACAGGCATGTCTTTAGGTAAAAAAATCCACGGAGTCAGCGGACCGTAAGCGTGCGGGCAGAGCATTCCAGAGTTTAGGTGCTACGGCCTCGAAAGCTCGATCACCATGGGTCTTAAGGCGAGTGAGTGGGACAGACAACAGATTTAACATGTTAGACCTAAGAGAGCGAGCTCATGAATTGATAAAAAGTGGATCCTATAAGCTACAGGGAACCAGTGAAGAGATCTGAGTATGGGGGTGATGTGAGACCGTTTATTTGACCTTGTGAGTAGTCCAGCGGCAGCATTCTGCCGGCAGACGATCAAGAGCAGACATACTGAGTGAGGAGAAAAGTGTGTTACAGCAGTCAATACGAGATGAAATAAAGGCGTGTATAAGCATCTCTAGTTCAGCCATTGAAACTACAAATCTCAGTTTACTAATATTTCTGGGTGTCAAACAACGAGGATTGATCTAATAATACTTAAAGGATAAGTCTGGAGAAATTCTGCATTTTCCTTATTGTCAACAAAGCAGTGAAAAGATCAAAAACTACAATTAATTGATCCTCCAAACAAGAACAGTCTGTGTATCTAAAGTTTGATATTGCTTATTCCTCTGTGCCATGGAGCTCGAAAAACTATTGACAACATATTATTGAGGCACAATGTTGCACTGGCTGTCATGTTCTCCTTTATCCGATGAACATGCTGCTGCTGCCGTAAATACTCACTGGAACACCAAATGTGTATTAGTCCACAGCTGAAAACTGTCCACAACAAATGCACTATTTACTCCTGACTGAGTAACATTTGATAAAAACTACAGTGCCCAGCTATATCTGTGCTTATATTTGTGACTCATTTAGATAAGATTTACATGTTCAGTAGGAACAAATGGGCAAAGACACCATGGGGAATTCACAAAGTATTGAGTCATGGGATTAGTTGGCAGAGAGAATATCACCAGACTTATCCTTTAACGGTCTCGCTCCGTCCATATTAACTTGTGAAGAAAAGCAGAAGTAAAGTTAGGTACACTACAGCTGTTGCTATTGGTGACTCTATCATACAAACAAAGAAAACGCATCAGCCTTTTCTTTCCAAACACTGCGTGGCTGGCTTGCACTCCTGACTGACTTGAGTGTATTATTATTATTATTAGAAATGTATACACTATTATTCGGAAGTTATTGAGCAAACAACAGTCAAGAAGATATTTAATAACACCTTCATCTTGCTTTGTCCAGCAATGTGAATCTTACTTGCATTATATCAAGTCTCTAGGCTGTTTATGATGTTTTGTTTCTGTGTGTCACTTTACCTTGTTTGTCATTTACTTTGTGACATGTTTGCTTTGACTGTATGTGTGTTCTTGTGTATTCCTGTAACATTGTGCTATGTTGTCCTCAAAGTAAGCCATTTGAACAAATCTGGCACATTTTATAATATATGTATTGTCATTGATATATACAATAAATATAGACAGTTTCCCATTGACGGGAATCACCGTAACTCCATACTACTGTAAAAAGGATATGCAGCCATTTTCTATCTCTCATTTGGTAGTGGTTTTGCTAAAGCTATGCTGCCACCTAACTTGAATTGTAATTAAAACATTAACACCACCAGGGTTTGGCTGCGGTCTGTTGCACCTAATGCCACGCCCACCTCAAGCCTAACCCTATCCTGTCACGTTAGCTATAGCTGAAGGGGGCGTGGTGTGAGGTGGGTGTGGCGTGAGGTGCTACAGGCTGTGGCTAGACCATATTGACCTCATCAGCTTGATATTAATTCTTGGGTGATTTGATGTGTGTCTTGCAGCTTTTACGCGTGAGAACTGTGTCTGGCATCACGTATCACTGCCGCTCAGGGAAATCCTTCAAAGGTCAGATGATGGATCGCTTCTTGTTGACTGACTGCAGGGCTGTGCTGAGTGGAAACTACAGGTGAACACATTTAAAACTGCCACAGAAAGCCATACATCTACTCAAGTATTTGAGAGATTAATTTATGTTTTTATGAATATATTCAGGTTGTATCTGTTTGCATAAAACACCTACATGTGATACCATGAATTAAGTGCTTCTATTAATTTCTACTTATTGTCATGTCTTTGTCCAGCTTCATGTGGTCTTTTGAGAAGCTCCACCGCTGTATGGCACACCTTTTCCTTGGACAGCTTGTGTCGACCTTCGATGAAGAGTTTCGGATTCTGTTCGCTCAGTCCGATCCGCTGGTGTTTGAAAATTTCGCTCCAATGGAAGAGTTTAGCCTTTTACAAAAGAGGCAATATCTAAGTGAAAGAACACTGTATAGAGAGCCAAAGAAATTTCAGCCACCAGACACCGCTCATCCAGAGGAATGGCCGAGACATTCCTATGATGAACGCATGGATCTGGATTGGAGAATGATGCCCCATAAAAAGCAGGAACACATGCACGGCCCTGCAGACAAGTACAGCAGATTTAAAACCCCGCAATCTCGCATGGATCCGTCTTTTGATCAGGGCCCCCCCAGGATGCCCATGATGGAAAATCTCGCCTTCAAACGTCACAGTTATGCTGAAGGCGCTCATGGTAGATACTCTCAACCATTCCTGCAGCAACAGGGAATGCCAGAGCCTGAGAACCAGGGAAGGCATCTCCACAGGGGGCAGCAGCCTGGACCAGGACCAAGAAAAGAAGCAGATTACAGTGGCTATGACAAGTTCTGGAACCAAGACTTTTATTTAGGAGATCAGTACTCTGATCCTGGTTTTCCACAGGAGACGGAACCACTTGACTTTGACCCTGTGCTTAACTATTTATCATCTACCAGAGATGCAGACGCTGACCAGGGTTCAGAGAAACTACTACCTGCATCAGATTTACCATTTGGTTCATCTCACCCTAGAAGATCGAATTTGAGCCAGCCACATGCCTGTCAAACATCTCCCACCCCCTCAAATCCAACTGATCAGAAGCAGTATTTCCTGGAGCCTAACGCTGAACGCAAAGATCCTATGGTGAAACAGGGGCTGAGAAACTGGAGGATTAGCTCATACCTCAGTGCATATGATAATCCAGGAGATGAAGGCCTGCCATCGACACCACCTAATGCACCAGATCCTTTTGAGGAGCCCTCTAACCCCATACAGCAAACACCAGGCATAGATTTATCACTTCCTAAAGTCCCTAATGTCAGAGAGTTTAGGATTCCTGCAGTTCCCAGGGCAAGTCAGATACCAAGTTATGCCAAAACCACTGTGAGAGAACAGCCAAAGAAAGATGGAGATGAAGGCCTGCCATCGGCACCACCTAATGCACCAGATCCGCTTGAAGAGCCCTCTAACCCCATACAGCAAACAACAGGCATAGATTTATCACTCTCTAAAGTCCCTAATGTCAGAGAGTTTAGGATTCCTGCAGTTCCCAGGGCAAGTCAGATACCAAATTATGCCAAAGCCACTGCACAAGAACAGCCAAAGAAATTGCCTGATGAACCTACTGCAGTAGCAGCAGAAAACAAAACAACACCGACACCTTCAGAATCATCATCCACAACTGAAGTGGAAAAGATAGAGGAGGCAGAGCAAAAGGAACCAAAAGCTGCTGGTCTTGGAAGGGAGGAGTCGTTCCGTAGGAAATACAATGCAGCGATACCGAGGAGCTCTAGGTTAAGATCCTCTCTGATATTCAGCTCTCTAGACCAGCAGCAGCATACTTCTCAAGATACCAAAGCTGCTCTAGGCCAACAGGATGAGGAAAGTGACAAAAATGAGGCAGAAGAGACAAAACTACCTTTTGTTTCTCAGATTTTGGGACAAAGGAGGATTACTGCAAGAGAACCTTTTGAATGGAGCCGTTACATGAAGTCTGCCACAGACCCATCCAAACCAGATGATGGAAACAGTAAACCAAATGATAAAGATTCACCAAAGGACGGAAATTCAAAGGATCTTTCAGAGATACAAGAATCATTAAAACCAACAGATGAAGAGCAAGCAAAACCATCAATGCCCCGATCCAAGGCTTCTAAAGCTGACCTGCCCAAAACGGATCCACCAGAACAGCCACCCAAATTTTTGCTCACCCCTCCATTGTATGTAGATATGAGTGATCCTGATAACAGGCTCATGTTTTTCAAAGAGATGGCAGCAAAACGCAAAGCCGCTAAGGCTGCAGAAGCTGAAAAGAACAAAGAGAAGGCTTCGATGGAATCACCAACTGAACTAAAAAACAACACTAATGTTAAAAAGGAGGAACCTGTACCAAAAGAAACCACAGAAAAGATGGCTGATGCTTTAACATCTGAGGGTGTATTAGAAAAAAATGCTACTGCAGAGGATGCAGGGAAAACATTATCCACAGAATCATGCAAGTCAGTCAGTCTGTCTTTAGATGCCAGTGATAAGACTAGCAAGCAGGACAGTCAGGTCAAGACTGATCCCAATACCTCCCAAAGCTGTAAACAAGAACAAACCAGCGTTTCAACTGATTCAGAGAAGATAGAGCTGAAGAACTGCCAATCAGCAGCAACTCGGCCTGTTTCTGCAGAAACAGAAGCACCTCAGAGCGAACCACCAGAAGAGCCAAAGCTGTCAAATCCTGCTGTAAATACGAGTAGCCCCAGTCATCCACCTACACCAACAAATGCTACTCTTGCTAGTGTTCCTTCTCTTGCACAAGGTACTGATGAAAGTGAAAGCCCATGCCTTGATTCTACCTCAAAGGAGTCTAGTTCACTCACTCCCAGTTCAGTGGAGGTACCACCATCTTCTGCAGTTGCTGCATTGGATTCTAACACCCAAAGTCCTGAATCAGTTCAGTTAGAAACCAGTGTATCCTCTCCTCCTCTGCTACCTGAACAACACACTGGATCAGAATCAAGCTCTTCTAACCCACCGGGCCAAAACTCTTCCTCTGACCACATTCTACCAGATTCTGGTTCACAGATCAATCCAAGTCCTTCACCCTCTAGCTCTGCTCTTCTTTCCACTCCAGCAGAGACCATATCCTCTAATGTTACCACAGAAGATTCAAGCTCTACACTAACTTCCAGCACATTGTCCCCAAATGCACAGGAATCTATCAGCCCCTCACCGCCAGAACCCTCCCAATTGACGTCCTCCGAGACCCTTTCAGCAGCTGACTCTGCACATGTTGAATCTGATATTTCTCCTGATACATGTGCTGCTGGTTCAGAGCCAAATGCATCCTCGTCACAGCCCAGCACAAAGACTGAAGAATCTTGTGATCCTACACCTTCAGAAAAAGATGTCCCTGAATCAGAAAACAACTCTGATCCAAAGAGTGTTGGAGAGGAATCGGAGGTTCTTGGATCATCAAAGGATGTCAAAGCTGATAGCACATCTTCTAGCCTTAGCCCTACATTGCCTGAATCATGTTTACCTAGTGTATCTGATCTGGAAACTAAATCCAGACCTGCTGAAAATGAGACTCCTACCCCCTCCCCAGAAGACACTCTACCCAAGCATTCAGAATCGGAGGTTCTTGGATCATCAAAGGATGTCAAAGCTGATAGCACACCTTCTAGCCTTAGCCCTTCATTGCCTGAATCATGTTTACCTAGTGTATCTGATCTGGAAAGTAAATCCAGACCTGCTGAAAATGAGACTCCTACGCCCTCCCCAGCAGACACTCTACCCAAGCATTCACCAGCAGAAACAAGCTCTCCTGTCCACCCAGACTTGACTCCTAATGCTTCCCAGCCAGAAAGACAAGCGACCCCTCCCTCCGAACTTAACCTGACAGAAATTGTCACTCCCTCTCCTGCTGAAACAGTATCATGTTCTCAACTAACGGAGTCGGTTGGATCAGTTTTGTCCCCTGAGGCTGAAAAAACATTGGCTGCATTGCACAGCGCCTCAGATACTAACTGTCTTCCCAAGGAGATTGCAACAGACGCCACCGAAACTCCAATGCTCCCATCAGCAGAAACGTCAAGCCCAACTGAGCCTACCTCAAATGTCTCAATAGAGCCTGATCTGTCGTGCAAAACACCTGAATCTGTGACTTGTGAATCCCACCCTTCAGAGCCACCTGTACCTGCTGAAAATAGTAATATGGACAGTCAGAATGACTTAACCAAAGAGCCTGAAATGCCTGACCTTGGTGAGAAAAAAAATGATGATACAGAGGCCACAAATAAGGTGAATGAAACTACTAAACAGGAGTCGGTCTGCAATGACAAAACAAATGAACAAGTAGGTGAGAAAACAAATGAACAATTAGGGCAAAATAACTGCTCCGAATCGCCAGAGATCACATCAGATGAAGTCGTTCCTCCGTCACCACAGTCCAAGCAGCCAAAATCAAACCAGTCTCGCTACTTATCATCAACAGCCAACGTGCTCTCAAGCAGCAACCTCAGAGATGATACAAAGCTGCTTTTGGAGCAAATTTCTGCTAATAGCCAAAGCAGAAACGAAGCTGCCAAAGAGTCTCCGGTCACTGATGACGAGAAAGAAGACAAAGCTGACAAACAGGCCAAAAGGGAGAAAGAACGAGGGATCAGGTCATATAACAGAGAGCAGCCAAGTCAGGAGCGCGAGAAGCTGCTTGAGAGGATTCAGAGCATGAGGAAGGAGAGGAAAGTTTACAGCCGATTTGAGGTATGAATACATTAACACCATTGTTACTATTACCTTTTTAAATGCACGTTGTGTTGCCCCTGTTGTAACTCATTTTGTGTGTCCATTACTTTCACAGATGGCACCTTAAATAGGATCCAAAGAAAGTTGAGAGACTAAACAGCGCACACCGTGTGTGTAGAAAGAAGCAAAGTCAATTAAAAGCTGAAATGATGACCAAGACATTTTCTCACCAAAGACATTTAATAGAGATGGGATTTCTCTGTTTGTTCTCTGCAAACAAGGCACGAGAAGAGGCAGGGGACCTGTATCAGTGGCACTGAACTTTAAAGGGTAAAACTAGTAGTAATACAAATGAATACAAATCTGATGTCCCAATTACATGTGCCATGACCAACAAAGAGCTTCTTCCTGTGGGCGAAATACCAAGTTGCTACTATTGTGAAAAGTACACTGAGACTCCATATGTGTGATCAAAAATGTTTTTGCTGACTGCATGGGTAAAGTGCAATGCTTGCAACAAGTTGTTTCTGTGATGAGTTCTGTCCTTGCCTTTTTTACAGCACTGACAGCCATTACATTAATGTTAGCTGGTTTTAAGACAAAATGTGATGTAAAAGTATAATAGATAATCTTAAGTAGTCAGAGTTTGTCAAACTGTGATATACTGCCGTTTATATTTTAGTATTTCACAACCATGTTAAAGAAAAATGTTGATAATCGTGTGTTTGTGAAGCAAGTGAATATATAAATTCATATGCATGCAGGACTGTTGTTGTTCTGGTGAAAATAATTTGTAGCTTTAATTCTTTGTAATCTGAATCAAACATGGAGTTGAAACATTATGAACAAACCTAAGATTGAACCAGAATTGCAGCTTAAACATGATGTAACTACTATATGAATGTGTAGATCATTGCACACCACACAGTAGGTAATGTTTCTTTTTTCTATCTATCCAGTAGTCATTAAGGTTAAATGTAAATTTTCAAGGTGCACCTGGTTTCCTTAAAGGGTCAGTTCACCCAAATTACCTGAATCATCCAAATTATTTTTATTTTGATGATTTGTGAAACAAACAAACATGAGGAAAGATATCTTGCTTTTTAAGTGTTTAAATTACATTTTTGGCCATGTAAAGCCAAAGCTACCTTTGTTACGTTTTTGTAATTTGCTGGAACCAACCCTTTAATTGTCTGTGAAAATGTGCTTTTTTTCAGTGAAAACTTGTCATACCTGTACACTGAAACAAGAAATTCTGAAACTGCAAAGACTTTACACAACAGTATGTAGAATTGTGCTTTGAAAGTTACACTTTTTATAATGGATCTATGAACGCTGTCTTCGGCACTACAAGACTAGCCATTTGTAAATAAAATGTCTTTAAAATGTGTTTGTTACAAAAGAAAGTTACTGAGATGTATAGAAATTTTTAGAGAGCAGACATTTTGACTTGTCATAATAGGAAAAGCACAGGTGTTACTAATAGCATTAAAGTTGCTAAATACGGGATTGGGAGCACGGCTCTCTACATGGCGAGCCTGTGGCTCGCAGCTAACGATACTAACAACGCTAAACAATGCAAACAATGGTGAAAGTGCTGACAGACATGCGCGGCTGGTCCAGTGATGTCAACAAAGTGAGGAGAAATTCGGATTACAACCCACGCAGAGGGAGACCGACTTCTTTCTCTGCTCAGGTAGACATTACTCCTCTAAATCTTTACATTATTAATAGTTGTTTGATGCTATATTAATGCTCTGAATATCAAATTTAGCACCTTTAATGATGGTTATGTTGTATTCAAGGGTCCCAGTAAGCCATGACAGTGTGACAGTGGGCCAGCATGAACAAAACCATGACAAATTCAGCCGTCATTCATTTTATCAGTTCAAGTAAATCAGAATCATTTGACAAACACACTTGAACTGATATTTACAGGATAGACTAGACTAGAAGGCGGGAAACTGGTAAAAGTTTGGGAAACTCTTCATCTACTGGAGTTGATTCTGTGTTGTCATAACATGTCCTGAAATCCTGAAGTGCCCTTGAGCAACATACTAAATCTCCATCAGCATCAGGTGTGTGTTTAGTAGTTGACCTTGACCTCTAACCTGCTTGTAGAGGGGCACACATTTTTGTTGACACATTTTGATATGCTTTTCCTACTGTGACATGTCAAAAGGTCTTCTGTAAAAAAGACATTCTTTTTTTTAATCAGTCCCTAAAAATATATAACTTATGTTCTACAAAAGACAGTACTTCCTGGAAATATTCATAAGTAATCAGGTCTGAAACATCTGCAGAAATAAGACATGAATGACATGAATGAAAGTCAGTTGTCCAATGTGGATCAATGAACATGTCTTTCTCTTCCGCTTAATAATAGCATCTATGGGACAGCAAATGTAATTTCTACTTTATATTATCTTGTTTAGTCACTTCACACATTACACACATGATGTGTCAGTTGATTGCAGTGTACTTGATATTGTAAAATCATCTATATCATAACATTTTAGATCTACCTATTAGCCTACACAAGACATGATGTCATGAGTGTCTCACCACAATGACCTTTCCTCTAGCACCACCCTCAGGCCAAGATTATCGGTTACCACCACCATGCAAATCCAATGTTCATAATCGCCACAACACAAAATACAAAAAACAATCTTAACAATTTTGCCTTTCTTGGACCTCAGAAAGGCAAAATTGTGTCTATTTTTCATCTGTCAAACAACATTTAAGGTATTTGTACCTAATGATCTAATTTATATTACAAGGAACAAAATGTGGCTGTCAATTTTTTTAATTTCCACAATTTTACAACAAAAATGTGTGCCCCTCCACAAGGAGGTCAGAGGTCAAGGTAAACTACTAAACACACACCTGACGCTGGCAGAGATTTAGTGTGTTGCTCAAGGGCATTTCAGGATTACAGGGCATGTTATGACAACACAGAATCAACTCCAGTAGATGAAGAGCTTCCCAAACTTTTACCTTCCTTCCCACCTTCTAGTCTAGTCTATTAGTTCAAGTGTATTTGTGAAATGATTCTGATTTACTTACATACCTGTAACGGATTTATTAGCTTAACTTGATCTTATTTACTTACTTAACTTGAACTGATTTGCTTACTTAACTTTGCTGGTCTTCTCTTGCAAAACACTATGCAATCGTTAAAGCTCTCACTGTGAATGAAATTGTCACTCAGTCACATGCTCAATGGTGTTGGTTATGAAAGACGGACTCCTATGCTTCATAAGAAACAGTGGGCCTCTTGTCTCCGCTGCTTGCAAACGTCTTGATAAGCTTGTGCTGAATTACACTAATCTTTAAAGAACCTTCGCTGCCCAAAGTACCTCACGTTTGAAGGGAAAACTCAAGAAGAGTAGTTTTTGCCTTTTTAATTTTTGTTGTTATTTGTCAGGTCCGTATAAGCTTAAATTAGAATGACTTCAACCCTGAGGAGAGTGTACCACGTTGCAGCATTCAGCTGGTATGCTTTTGTTGTGAAGAGTCTCGCTGCGAAGGATGGAGAGGAGTTACCACCAGGAATCTTTGTTTATGGAGGACCTTGGAAGTACCTTACCTTTTTGAATTTGGTGAGTACCCATATTACATAGTAATAATAGTAGTAATAGTGTACAATTATATCTATTGCAGATTTGAAAAAGGATAATGGAAAAACAATAATGTTGCTTGTAATATTTCAGTTATTACAAATGTTATTCTTTGGGCTGGCGGCACTGGATGATCTACAAGCTGGGAAGAAGTCAGAGAGTACTCTGAATAGATGTAAAGACCTTCTCTTCTCTGTATTTGCCTTTCCTGTGGGCATGGTGAGAAACAAATGTTTGAAAATCCTACTTTTTTTCATAAAATAAGAAGTGTGCTACACATTAACCCCATGTTCTATGCATTTCTTTTAGTTTGTTGTTCTACTTTTCTGGACGATCTTTGCATATGACAGAGAGTTAGTGTACCCAGCTACTATTGACACCTTCTTCCCCCCCTGGATAAACCATGCTATGGTCTGTAAATCTGCATTTTCAACAACCTTATGCCAAAATGTAAATATTCCTGATTCTACTATTATAAACCATCACTCGTAATGAGTTATTCCCACTCTGTTTTCTCAGCACACATTTGTCCTTCCTGTTTTACTTGGAGAATTGCTGGTGCAGCCTCACATCTACCCGCAGACCAAACATGCGATGGCGGCATTAGGAGGTGTGGGCTTGGCTTACTTATCTTGGTAAGTATTGAGTCAGCATATACAGAAGAATCATGACAATTTAATAATCATATATATAGTTAACACACAAATATCACAGCATTTTAAAACAATGAAATCCTTGATTTAATATCTTTCATTTGAAGCTCAATGGATCTTTTTTTGTGATCAAATTTGTATTATTATTTGAACGGAAAAGATGTAGACATACAATCAGCAATACAGCAATGAATAAAAGTAATAAAACAAAACACTATGTATAAGAACTGGTCAGTAAGGTGTTACAATAATATGACAGACCTGGGGCTGGGTGATATGGCCAAAATCTTCATCACAATATAGGTCATTCTTTATCTCGATAACGATATATATCAAGATATAGCATGTTTTCTGATTTAATAAAGAAATAGTCTTTATGAAATAACCACGTGGTAAAGCCTATTTTTGTATACTCCTGTGTGAATTACAGAGTACAGAGTATTACTCATTTTAAGAACTTGAGTGCAAAATGAACATAACAGTTTTAAGTGAAATTATAGAGAAAAAATAAATAAATATAGGCCTAGCCTATTTTGTGATAGAACCAATAGACATTTTTATATTGTTTTGATATCGTCATATTACCCAGCCCTAGACAGACCCACAAAAAGGACATGTATAAAGTCACTCTAAGTCACTATAATGGGTGCATATGAATAGACATGCATCTAAACATACATTTGTATATCACATAACAAACACCTATGCACAGCTCACCCACAACCTACGCTAAAAAAAAAGTTAACATATACTCAAACAAACTTACATATTGCACATACATACATAGGCTACATATCTGCAATAAAGAACATAAAATGGTAACCAATAATGTAATGGTACTGATATAAATAGCATTGTTTCAACCTTTAAAACTTGAGCCAGTATTATAACACTGAGAGATGTCTGCAACAAAAAGAAACAGATTATAAAGCCCAGACAAGGAACGAAGCATTAAGGAAAAACTCAAGAGAAACAGGACCAAAGGAGGATTCATGAATAAAATAAAATACAGTTACATTTGAGAAATAAATAAATAGATAGATAAAAAAATCGTCTTTCACTATAATGTGGCTGAAAGCACAGTGTCTAGATGTGTCTATGCTCTTACTATAACTCGTCCAGACTAGTCCTGTGCAATGCACTGCAAACAGCTTGAGGGGTAAAAGCTTCAATAGTTGGCTCACATACCGTAATGCTACCTACAGATCCTCTTGTGTCTAATGGTGCAAACCATAAATTGACTGTATCTTTTGGATGAGATTCATTATTGTGCTAAGTGTTTTGCTGTTACAATCGATTAGAATCAGTCCTCGGTGTCAGTGGATGGAAGAAGCTATGTGCCAGTGAATATTTTCCACAAGACAAACTAGTTCTTTGAGACAAGACAGTACAAGATGTTCAGACAGATACTGTGATACTGTTTCTTTTTTTTTTTCTCTCTTAACATGTTCTGCAGGATTATATGGGTGTATTTGTCAGTTGGGATTTGGGTGTATCCCCTTCTTGTGCACTTCAGCACTGCTGGTGTGGTGTGCTTCTTCTTTTTCAACATGTCTGTGGTGACGTTGCTCTACGTGCTAGGAGACAAGCTCAACAGCCATGTTTGGAGTAAGAGACATTAAGTTTACCACTGGAGACAACCATCTTATCATCACATGTTAATTTGTGTCTCATCTCTCTATCTTTGTCTCTTTTACTCTAGGTAAGGACATGGATATAATGACAACAAAAGCAAAGTAATTCAGCCTCCCTGCCACATAGAAATGGTCAAACAGTAATCCCTTAAAGCAAGACTATGTAACTTTTGAAAGAAGTAACTTCCTCTTCCTCTTTCAGATGAAAAGTTGACTTTATAGGCTAATAAAAGGCCCCATCGCTCACATAAATACACTCAGGGGTTTTGCTGCTACAGCCTTTGTTGGTCTGCCACTATAGACCAGTAGTTTATAGTGGCTAATGTTAGATTAAGTTAAACTACTGTTTAGCATTTAGCTAAAATCTAGCCAGCCCTATCCCATTACTGTCAATTCTAGCCACATTGACACTGTTAAGCAAATGTCACATAGTTTCACTTTAAAGGGGTTAATCTGTTCGGAAACTGTATACAACAGCTAAATTGTGTAACACTATAGCCTACCTCCAATGCTAGAGTTTAGTTTTACAGCTTAACAAAGGGGCATTTAACATTACACAAAGATTTGAATAATGTAATTTAAACATCAAAACAAGCCCAATGAAGCTAGTACCACTGACAGCAACAGCACAAGTAATCCCCATGTTTCTATATTTTCATTTTATGCATTTCCTGATTTTAAAAAGAGGCAGGGATTGAATGTAATATATCAGAGGCTCTTTTCCACAAATTATACAGTCAGGCAATAAAGGAAGCAAGATTCACCAATCCATCCTCCTATAAGATGCATATTTTCCAATTAATCATGGAACATCTGGAGGGGCTGCAGAAATAACTTGACTTATAATCCAAAGCAAGATGCTGAAGAGCCAGGACTTGATGTCATCACAAATCCATGGATAAATCCAAGAACAGCTGTGTGCTGTCCATTCATTTCTGTACGTGGCCTTGTGTTTTTTTTAAGGAAATCATGCACCACGCAAGTCTCTGTAGCCTTTGAGATGGTGGAGATAGTGTGGATCTGCATCCACCAATCCAACTGAAAGGATCTTGGCCAATAAATGCACATCTTCTTCACTCAGATCCTTCTGTCGAAGAGGTGAATGTAAAATATGTCATCTCAATATCAGAAATAATTAGAGCATTAAACTTTGGATAGTTACTCACTTTCTTGTTGTTGGCATTTGATTCAGGTAGTTGTAGTTTTTGAGGTTTAATTCCCTGTCAAAGAAAATAGATGATCATTTCAGAGAAACACACTTTATTTCCTAGTCACTTCCTCTTCCTATGTTTGTTTCTGTCTTTTAAAGATTGGTTTATGCCCTGTTCTTTATCCAAATTACATTTTAAAACAGAAAATCATGCACAAGAGAAACTCACCTCTTTGAGTCCTTTTGAAAAGAAAATTATTACGAGGAGGAGGCCAACAACGATCTGAGCATGTTAAAAGAAAACACCAGTCAATATTATATAGGTCACAGTCCTCAATGGAAAAAAAAATGTGATTAGCTGGCAGGAAGAAATTAAGATAGATGATAGATGATAGATAGATGTATAAAGAAGTTTTTACTTACCCCCAGCAAGTACAACATTTGTATTTCTCTTGGTTTAATCCTGCTTGTGCTCTGATTTGTAACTAATGTGAGTAAAATAAGGTCCTGCTGCTCTGAGACTTCAGACCACAGTGTGTAAGTCACCAGGGAAAACCCAGGAAGAACCAGCAATACAGGACACACTGCATTTCAACAATCACCTGTTGTTACAACTGAAAGATGTTAATCATGCATGAGACACGTGGTGTTACGCAGATGACTGCGTAAATGGCTGTTGTTATGAAAAGAGGGCAATCATTGTCTTTCAGTGTTAACGCAGTCGGAAGTTTCCAATGTGTCTGTCACCTAAAAATAACAATAAAAGAAAAGAGTTATGACTTGCCCATGATCTATAATTTCAGATTATAATGCAGCATAGAGAAACACTTGGAAAAGGTTATAAATCACCACCTGTCACCACCTGAAATCCATCTACACATAGGGCCTAACATACTTTGGGAGGGTATTGATCAAAAGCAATAATGTATTGCAGTTAATATGTTATGTTCTGTAACATACTGATTAACCACAAATCTGTGTTGTAATAGATTTTTTACTAACTTATTCATCAAATACCGCCATCAAATAACCATTAAAGCCCTTTGTGTGGTTGCCGTCCACTAAAATGTTAATGGCATTAATGTTATGAAGCACCAAGAGTTGTAACTAAGTAAATGTACTCATGTGAGTACAGTTTTGAGGTACTTGTACTTTACTTGAGTACTTATTTAATTTCACTTTATGCTTTTACTCCAGAATAAGAAGAAGGGAATATATTTGTTTGCTCAACTATACATTTTTCTGACTGCTGTAGTTACTTAGATTTTCAATATAAGATATGATGAGTCTATAAAATAGACCATAAAATATAATACATTGTTATAAACTACACAACAGTATAAAAAGTATTTCAATTTAGCTCAACATGTATGTATACATCAGTAGAAACAATCCAAAATATATTAAATGATACTGTAACATTCTCCGGGGCCATATTCCAGCTCTTAATACATTAAGTGAAATTTTGATGATTTCTGTACATTTACTTTTTTAATTGCTGTATTGCGACAATATTAGTTAGTTTTGTCTTACCACCCCTACCAGAGGGGGCAAATATGTTTTTATTGTTGACCCGTGGTATCACCAAAGACATGCTCTCCTAGATATTATTTAGTAGCCAAGCTCGTTAGAATAGTTGTGCTTAATAAACACAATCATATGATTTCCTTTTTTCAAAGAAACAAGTGCACTGGTGAGTGAGTGCAAGAGAGAGTTAATTTGTGTAAAAAGTCCACCAGAGGGAGACAAATATTTCAAGGACCACATTACATTATTTGCCATTTTATCAGGTTGACTAATAAGGTTTGAAAAAGGCAAATGAGGTCTAGCAGATAAGTTCCAGATCCTTCCAGTAGACTCATAATTGAATAAGGTGAGCACAATTTGAATAGAATAAAAATAATAATTCTATTTTATATAATATTGACATAAAGATTTTTTAACAACTTTAATCTCAGGTCAAATATTAGATATTTTAGTGTTTGTTTTGTTATAGTAGGCTATACATTTGAACTTGACTCCTCTTCGGTGCCTTTATATATTAGAATATATTCGTATGTTTCCTGTAGCATAGTTTTCCGCACAATATTGTATTTTATTTTGTGGGAATCTATATCTTCTGTATTTTAGAGATAGTTGATAACGATATGAGCACTGAGAACCCTCCCAAGTTTATGTGCACATATTGCATAGCCTAATAGTGTCTCGCACTTTCACCTTTCCTTTTAGTTACAGACAACCAGCCACGTGTAGGCTATACATTCACATATATATATATACATATATTATGTGTGTGTTTTGGGGGTGTGAGTGTTTTTTGTGCATACAGCATGTGTAGCCTACATATAGCTGCAGGGAGACGCATGCGCCTGCGTGTGCTCCCATCTAGAACATTGTGGAAGCGTCGCGACCAACATTTCTGACATTTCTTCGCCTCCGTAAAGTAAAGTGTAAACTTCCGGTTAAATGGGTGTGCCTTCATAATAAAAGTCAACACATTTGCACTTCAGCTATGCTGCACTTAAATAAGGTGTTAAGATAATCATGAAAGTATTCTCAGCATGTAGTGAAACTAGAATGTAAAGTTGCACTTTCTTGTACGCCTCGTCGCTGTGTTACTACAAAACGAATTTTATTTCGAAAAGAACAAAACGGATATTCAGAGTCTAGTGCAGCCAGCTTGGCGGGTTCCTTCAGCAGCACCGTAGAGCAAGTTGTTGACAGACACTGGAGTGGAGGGATTGGGTAGGAATTTTTTTTTTTTTTTTTTTTACTTGTAGTTGTCCTTCGATATTAAATACTCAGTGTGCTTGTGTACGTTTTTAACAGTCGGACCAGCTAGCTTGCAAAAACCCTGGAAGACAATAACATTGTCAAATCTGGCGGGTTTGGTAAGATTTGCTATTTGGCTTTAACATTATGTTGAGATTAACCTTAGCTTGCTAACATTACAGCTATAGTGTGATTACAGCACTGTTGGAGAAAAGCTGTGCTATATTAATGTCGCCACGTGTCGAACGCTTTTATTAAAACATGTCTCCTTAAATCATTAACTGTAATACTGTATTTTTAACTTGGTGAAGTTGCATCAGTGGTCACTGATCTGCCTTCACTTGTAAGTTAATCATCATGGTAGACGAACGTCAAAAGGCTTGCTTAGCTGTCTTAGCTATTTCATTTCATTTCATTTCGAAATTTATTTCGAACATGTAAAATAATAATAATAATTTAAAAAAAAGAGAGAATCATCATACAACAAGTGGACTGCCAGAAAAAAAGCAGTATCCACATACAATGAAAATCATAAGCAAAAGAAATTGTCAAACACTTTGATGCCTTGGTTTACATATTCGAAAAGGAGTGAGAAGAAGTACAAACTTATTTAATCCCACCCCTTCTCCATAACTCATTCATTAATAAGTAACCTTATTGTTTCCTGTGGTGGTTGTCTTTTTTTTTTTTTTTTAATTATTATTATTAGTATTATTTAATTTTACTTGGGGTTGGTATGTTTGTGAGTCTGTCTGTAGATGTATTTTTTGTTGTTGTTGTTGTTGTTTGTTTGTTTGTGATGAAAATTTAAAAAATAAATAAAAAATAAATAAATAAATAAAAATAAGTAACCTTATTGGAACTATCCACTATTAAATGGAATACTAAAAACATTTTTATATAAATCTTAGAAGAAAACAACGGCAGTTCATTTTTATGACAGTGGCATTCAATTTGAACTCGTAGTTGTGAGTTGTTAAATATGTCTAAATACAAACATTAATAATACATTTTCCAAAACCTGGTTTAGACGTGTGCTTTTATTTTGGAAATTCCAGACGCCCAAAACGGAAGTCGTGTCATTCGATGATTTTTTTTTTAGCTAACGTAACCGTATATTTAACTCTAGCTTACTTAGCTAATCTGTTTACACGTTATCTAACCAGCTACGAGTTCATTTGTATTTGTGATATGTGTATCATTAAATACTAAAGATATTAATTAAGCTAGCCACGCGTACGCGAGTATTTTAAGACGTGATAATGTTATTTATCCATCACGTTGTTTGGCTGCCTTGCTAGGTGATACCAGATGATCTATGGATGTGTGAATGTGCTCTGTGAGGCTGTTTTAGCCGAGGTGTTTCTCTCGTCTTCACACAGACAGGGATCCTGGGAGAGCCACCATGCTGTGCTGGGGAAACGCTTCCTACGGACAGCTAGGCTTGGGAGGGATCGATGAAGAGATTGTGGTCGAGCCACGAAAATGTGAATTCTTTCACGGGAAGCAAGTGTGCGGTGTGGGGTGTGGCCACAGGCACACAGCCTTCCTGCTGGAGGACGGGACGGTGTACACCTGTGGCTGCAATGACCTGGGACAGCTGGGGCACGAGAAGTCCAGGAAGAAACCAGGTTGGTGATATATATATATTTTGTTTTATGACAGCAACTTGGAATCATTCATCACATTTCTCTCTTTGTTTTCTAATAGAGGGGTGGCAGTAGCTCAGTCCATAGGGACTTGGCTTGGGGACCGGAGGGTCTCTGGTTCAAGGCCCCCGCATGGACTAAGTACTGAGTGTGAACTGGTAGCTGGAGAGATGCCAGTTTGCCTCTTGGGCACTGCCGAGGTGCCCTTGAGCAAGGCACCAAACCCCCAACTGCTCGGGGCGCCTGTCAGGGGGCAGCCCCCTCGCTCTGACATCTCTCCATTAATGCATGTATATAGGTCCTGTTTGTGCATGTGTGTATTTCGGGCCTGTGTATATGTAAAACACAGAGTGAAAAAATTGAATTTCCCCTCGGGGATTAATAAAGTGCCTTTCTTCTTCTTCTTCTAGAACAGGTTGTGGCCCTGGATGCACAGATCATACTGGCGGTGTCATGTGGAGGATCCCACACACTGGCCCTGAATGACAAAGGGCAGGTTTTCTCCTGGGGTCTGGGCTCAGATGGGCAGCTGGGCCTAAATAAGTTTGAAGAATGTGTTCGTGTGCCTAGGTAAATTCAGAAACTAATGCTTCATGTTTAATGATTGGCCTGAAACCTTTTTTTTTTGTTTGTTTTGCACTACACACTATTTGCTCATGCTTTCTTGTGTAAAGACACATCTTATTAACGCATCTAAATGTAGCAACGTGATCTAAATATCAAAAGTTACTTTTTTAAATTACATTCTGGTGCACATGATGAGAATGGGGCTGACCCGAATGCTTCAAAGCTTCGAAGCTTCGACCATTGCAATGGTAATCGATCTCCGAATCAGTATTTGAATGCTTCGTTTTTATTTGTGTTTTTATAAAAGTGTATAATGATAAAGTATAAATCCCCAAATAGCCCATGAAATAAGGAATAATCTCACAACATTATTCATATTTAACATTAATTATTATTTGTTATTCTCAGACGGATACCTTCAAATATTTCTCATCGAAGCTTTGAAGCCCAAAAAATGGTATTCGGGACAGCCCTAGTATTAAAACGTGAATTTCTAAAAAACAATTTAAAAAAAAATGCTAATTTCTTTCTTTTCAGAAATATCAAGAGTTTGTCAGATGTACAAATTGCTCAGGTAGCCTGTGGGCATTGGCACTCCCATGCACTTTCAAGAGGTGAGGATGGTTTGTACCCACATAATGCACATTTATTAATTCTGCTTGCTGTGTTTTCCACATGTTAAGACATTCTATGTTATATCTATTTCTTTTCATAGGGGGCCAAGTCTTCTCCTGGGGCCAGAATCGACATGGACAACTTGGGCTAGGAATAAATGGAGAGAGCATTTCGACGCCCCAAATCATCCAGTCTCTGCAGGGCATTCCTTTTGCTCAGATATCAGCAGGTGGCGCTCACAGTTTTGCCCTCACTCTCTCAGGAGCAGTGTTTGGTTGGGGGCGCAACAAGTTTGGTCAGCTGGGTCTCAATGACAGCAATGGTGGGTGGTCAAAACCCTAAACTACTACTACTACTACTACTACTTGTGAGAATTCAAGCCCTCAACTCAGACTAATTGTCTTTTTCAGATCGGTCTTTCCCAACTCTGCTGAAGTCCCTTCGATCGCAGAGAGTCATTTACATCTCCTGTGGAGAAGATCACACAGCAGCACTGACCAAGTTAAGTTATATTCTTTTTGGTTATTTGATAAACCTTCAGTGTTGGAAGTGTGTGTTGAAGACCTTGATTTAGATCAGTGGTTGCCTTGAATCAAAGTGGTGTGTGTTTAGTGATGGTGTAGTTTGTTTTTACAGCCTTGGCCTTATTTTATATAGTTTTGAACATCATTGTAAAGATGATATTTAATTTGCCAGCTTAGTTTTTGAGATATGGAATCACTTAAGACTCCATAAGGACTCCACTTAAAATAGCCTTACAATAGAGTCTTGTAAATTAGACCTTTCAGGCCAATCTGACAGATTTTAAACAGTTACATTTTTTCTAATATAAAAAATAAATAAATAAACCACACATTTTGAAGTGAAGATTAACACAAACAAATGAATGTCTCAACAGTTGCATTGTTAACTTTGTATGGCATAATTATGCCAAGTGCAGTAGGTCAATGTTGAACCAGGAAGTAGCCCTTCAAAATCTAATGAATGGTTTTACATTTAAGTAATCATCTTAACATCCAGCTCAATATTATCTTACAAATGAAATTACCCCATATCTAATCAAATAAGGACTTGATTTTAAAAAGTAAGACCAAAGTTGTACACAAAAAAAATCCTTTACTTTCAGTCACCAGACAAACACTGCTACATTTAGCTATTTGAAGCTAAACAACCGTATTTTTACAAACAGACACATTCTTTGTTTAGTTAAGTAGTTGGTAGTAGGCTGTTGGATGAAAAGGTTTATTTTCTGTCTGGTAAGTTTCTGTTTCAGTACTGGGCTGAAGTTGTAAAGGAGGATCCCTGCCTTAAGACCTGCAGGTTAAAACATATCCCGTAACAGCGTGTAGTGTTCTTCAGTTGGCTGTTTCCTATTAATAAATAACCAGATTGAAGTCACTAACATGATTGCATCCTACATGCTGTCTCAGTCAGTCCCAACCCTGTGTACTATGGTGTCTGTGAACATTTTGGCCTTGCAGTACTCTTGTTCTTGGGAAGGTCAGAAACAACTGGTGTTGCTGATTTTACAGGAAGGAGGTGTGTTTACATTTGGAGCAGGAGGATACGGACAACTTGGACATAACTCTACAAACCATGAAATCAACCCTAGGAAAGTGTTTGAGCTCATGGGAAATGTAGTCACACAGATTTCATGTGGAAGGTAAAATTTACTGTGTATTTTTAAACATTTTATATGTGTACATACTGTAATATAATCAGTGTAAAAGGTAAATGGGTATAATTGAATTTTATTGAAATGTCATGAAAGAACTAAACATTTTTCAAATTACTGTGCAATTATAAGGCAGCACACGATGGCTTTCACACCCTCCTGCGGGAAGATGGACTCATTTGGCCTCGCTGGTAACGGGCAGCTTGGTACTCGCTCCACTTGCAACAGAAAAAGCCCCGCCACCGTCAAAGGCCCCTGGGTAGCCTCCAATTCTCCAACGGATACAGGTGAGACACTGTAAATAAAGCGGCACCGAGGATTGTCTGTGGACTAGAAGGCAGCGCAGCAAAGAGTTGATATAATTACTAGCTTATTAAAGGTAAATGTATAGCATTTAGGGGGATCTATTGACAGAAATTGAATATCCTTTTAATAAGTAAGTTTTCTTCAGGGTATAATCACCTGAAAACAAGAGTCGTTGTGTTTTTGTTACCTTAGAATGAGCCGTTTATATCTACATAGGGTGTGGGTCCTCTTCACGGAGTCCGTCATGTTTCTACAGTAGCCCAGAACGGACAAACCAAACACTGGTTCTAGATAGGGCCATTCGCATTTTTGTGTCGGTCACCATAGTTCTCCTACACGCTTGGCGCATGGGGGAAGTTTCAGTTCGTTGCAATCTGCAACCTCACCACTAGATGCTGCACATTAGACCTTTAAACTCTTACAGCAGAAACCTGTTTTATTTTATTCCTGGTGTGGTTCACGAACACCTCACACAAATATCTGGGATTCTTTGGTTTGCTAGATGTTGACTTTCTCCATCAGCCACTCATTTAGTTCAGCTCTCTGCCATGGCAGATAATGTATTATATAAATAACCCATGTCTGCCTACGGGTATATACTGGGGCTGGTGAAACACATCGGCACTGAACCAGACAGACTGAGAAGCTGCAAAAAGCTACAGGGTTGGTTGTAATTCTTAGTGGAATCTGAACTAGTACAAACACATTTGATATCATGTTAATATAAAGAATATGATAGATCTTTAAGATGACACATTGTACTTCTACTTTATATATGTTTAAGTCATCCCAGCCTCCAAATCTATCCATACATTTATTTATTTCTGTCATTGCATAACATTGCAGACTCGGAGCAGGGCTGTTTTGTCAAGAAGATTTATGCCGGAGGAGACCAGAGCTTTGCTCACTATTGCACTGCCAATGTAAGTTGTCATAAATAAAGGGCGTCTTATATTTTGAGGTTTCTTAGAGGTGCTTACAAGTCTTAGATAAATTACAAGAATTGTATCTCTTAACATGCAATAAAATTATTTGTCAGCCCCTGACTTGGTGAAGCGTGCATGGAACTTTTGAACAACCATACTAGGAAATGTTCAAATTAACAGCAGAACTGTAACATACAGGAGAGGGAACATAATTCCCCATTTAAATTAAGGAAGACTTCTTCACCAGATCCTGCACTGTCAATACATGTTGGTCTTGTTTTTAATCATGTAGCCATGTGTATAAAGGATTCAGGAGCACCTGCTTCTTTGTGATTTATTCTGGGTGGGTTCAAGTAGTGCATTTTCTATTTTGTTTTAAACATGGGAGACCTGAAATTTCTCAAGATGCAACATTTTTGAAGTGAATACCACTTAGATTTTGCACGTTTAAAACTGTTTTGAGTGTTGAACTTTATTTTACATTGAGTTCATACCTTTCATTGAATTTTTTTTTTTAACTTTTACCCTTTTTTGTAGAAACTCCAGAACATAGATGACAGGAGGATACAAAATCCCCACAGAAAGATTTGCACCTTGAATCAGGATATCATACACAAGTGGTGGAACTACTCACCAGGAAGACTCCTACAAGAAATCTCCAAGTAAAGTCCTCTGACCATGTTATTGGTGTTACTTTTAGATCATTGTAGACACATTTTTACAGTTAGACAAGTTGTCATGATTCTGTAAGTTCTTATGGAGACTTTGTTGTGAAAAGTCATCGCCCTAATTATTTGTCTTTTACGATTCCTTTAGTGAGATTGACCTCGTGTTCTCCTCAGCAAGCTGCCTCAATGGATCTTTTCTGTCAACGAGGTAATCACCTTTTAGATGGAGTCCGTTTGCATCTAAAGTCTGGCCCAAAAGTCTTCATTATTATCAAATCCAGTGCATTTTCTTCACTCATCTGATCCTTCTTATTCACATACTATTTACAACTAATATATGTCTAAATTGCGAAATTCTTTCCACGTGTTGGTAACCAAGAAGTAACAGACCTACTCCCAGGTTGGGTTGTGATTCATTGTTTTCCACCAGTTTATATCCATGTGGGGGTATTTAACTTTTTGGAATGATACGATACAGTCTCATATTAACTCTCTGTTTCTTTTACACAGTCATCCAGATCACTACAGCACCAGCAGTAAATGTTCAGGGGTGGATATGAACATGGCTCGCCTCCTGCTGCACAGAGTGGTCCAACAAGATCACCATGAGATCGCTCAGCAGGTCAGTGGATCGATATATCGATTCAATGATCAACAATCCAATATCAATGCAAACTGAAAATATCAATACATATCCTCTTCTTTAAGATGCGCCTTTATTTATTTATTTTTTTTTTTATTTAGATGTCTGGAAGAGCCCAGTAATAAAATTGGCAAATCATATTTTAGCTGCTTTTTGTGAGTTGATGTAAATGTAACTGATTGTGTTAAATGGGCATATAATATTGTCTCCTATCGATCGCAGACCCTTGAATTGAATCAAATCGAAATTGTATCGTGGCAGACTTTGTGATATCAGCAAATATTGTATCGTTGTCCAAAGAATCGATATAATATCGTATCGTTATGAAACTTGTATATGGGTAGGAGATGCATCAATTAGGGATTATTACATTAATCATAACAGACCTATATACTTTCTTCTGTCTCCCTCAGATTGCTGCCAGTCTGGAGAAGAACCTCATTCCCAGACTAAGCAACTCTCCTCCAGACATTGAAGCCCTGAGAGTCTACCTCACTCTTCCAGAATGCCCTCTCTTCAGTGACCGCAATAATTACGTGACCATCGCTATCCCGTTTGCCAAATCACTCCTCAGTCTGAAAGAGGCTCCTCTGAAGGTGCTAGGTAGGATGAAGAATGTTTTTTTTATGCTTTATGACACACACAATGCAATGACTTCTGCCTTTCGTCTTTTCTTCACGATATGTTTGGTCTTGCATTTGCGTCAGGATACTGGTGGTCTACGTTTGAGCCCCCAGTCTTCCAGCGGCTGGTTGAGTTGTACAAGGAAGTGGTGGTGTATCTGCTTCAGATGCACAAGATGGGCATTCCTTCGGTAGAGCAGAGAATCTTCACCTGTTTCCTGGACACGTCCCTCCGACTCCTGGAGATCCTGCACACAGTGAGAAATGAAAAAAAAAAAATCCATGGATTTGTGTTACAACAGCTGTCGCATGTACATCATACGGTACCTGGAAGAACTGTTGATAACATCCATTTTCTGTCGCTTCAGGTGAGTGAGAGAGCAGGACACATCATTCAATACGATAAATTCTACATCCATGAGTTGGATGACCTGATTGACATCAGAAATGACTACGTCACATGGATTCAGAGGCAGATGTACCCAATGGTGAGTCTGCTGCTGATGTCAGTTCCACGATTCATTTAATCCCATTGGTCTATGTTTAGGCATTCGTATGAACCATTTGTTTATGCCTCTTTATCCTCAGGGTCAGGATGGCGTGGTGACTCTGTGCAGGTATCCCTTTGTGTTTGATGCCCAGGCGAAGACCACACTGCTTCAGACTGATGCTGTCATACAGATGCAGGTAATAAGGAGCTGAATCTAGTGCTGCCAAATGATTCGGGACCATACCAAATGCATTGTTGCGTCTCTGAAACATAAAAATGTGTCAAACATTAATCATCCCCTTGTTATATTGATAGATGGCAGTGGACCAGGCACAGATGCAAAACTTCAGCTCCATGTTCATGCCAGCGGTGGAATCTGTCAACCCGTGCCTCATCCTCATCGTTCGGAGGGAAAATATTGTTGGAGACACCATGGAAGTCCTCAGGAAGTCCAAGAATGTTGACTACAAGAAACCACTTAAGGTAAACGCTGCTATAATCAATATTTTCCATTAACAATGGAGCAAATGTCTGAAGTGTATGTGAAAGATGTTGCTCACAGTGACGACCCCTGCTGAGGACAGATATTTCCCTCAGAAGTTGGTGGAAACCAAAACTGAGCTAAAAGAGAGAGTTATTATCGGACTTGGATTCTTTTGGTGTATTGTGTCTTTATGTGAATGTGTTTTAATGTGTCCTGTCTGGATGTGATATGTTGTTTTAATGTACCCTTTTAATAGCAGTTTTTGCACATACGAACCAAAGCCAATTTCTGCCTTTTGTACGCGAAAAGCAGACAAAGTATTTTCTTCTACTTACATTCACCAGGTGGACACGAAACTGACTCATGCTAAAGTTGAACAAAAATGTAATGATTATAAACAGCTTGTCTAATTCAAGGGCTCATGCCATTAATTAGATAATGCATTATCGGTCATGATAGATGGATGAGTTCATTAAATATTATGTAACTAAGTGTTCTGCTACTAAAATACACACATTATATTTACAAATCTGTGTTGCCATTTCGAACAAGACATGAAAGGTGCTGCCGCTGCTCTATTGTTCACATTGTCTCATTGTCGACATTCATGGCAGGTGATCTTCGTGGGAGAAGAGGCCGTCGATGCAGGAGGCGTGAGAAAGGAGTTCTTCCTCCTGATCATGAAAGAGCTGCTGGATCCAAAATATGGGATGTTTCGTTACTACGAGGAGTCCAGGCTCATCTGGTTTTCAAACAAGGTACTTCACCTTTTAATGCTCATGCAGCTGAAATATCACTGGCTTTATTTAAGTGCATGTGTGCATAATAGGGACACTGAAGTAGTAGTCGTATTATGAATTGGTACATGCTAAATGCCAAATCCTGTTTACAGATGTCACACTTGTTTTTTGTTAGTACTTCTGTGTTTGTAATTACATTGAGTAGCTAAATAATCGGAGGAACAAATACAGTATAAGCATACATTCTTTATATGAGACACATTGAGTCTGCCCTCTAACAAAAGGTTTGATGGTCCCTTCCAGACCTTTGAGGACATTGACTTGTTCAACCTCATCGGGGTCATCTGTGGTCTGGCCATCTACAATCTCACTATAGTGGAACTCAACTTCCCTGTGGCCCTTTACAAGAAGCTCCTGAAGAGGAAGCCAACACTAGAGGACTTGAAAGAGATAATGCCAGATGTGGGAAGGTCAGATCAAGGAACAGTCATCTGAGGTTCCCATTTAACATGTTTATGAATGTCAGTTTACCATGGTATTTTTTTTAACTGCATCTAATGTTGCAATTATATTAGCACACAGAGTGTTAATTGAAGGAGTTCACCAAATGTCTGTTTTAGAAAATAATGTAAAATATGTCTATTTCTGTCTCCTCTTAAACTAGGAGTCTGCAGCAGTTACTGGACTACACAGAAGATGACCTTGAGGAAACCTTCTGCTTGAATTTCACAGTAAGATGATCGTCAAACAGTCTCTGTGGTGCATGAAGTGTACAGAAAATAGTTGTGATTTCTGTATAGAGTTGTTCTGATACCAATACCAGTATCGGAAATGCGTCCGATACTGCCCAAAAAAGTCTATGCACCGATCCGATCCCATAATTTATTAACCCAGAAAACTTTTGAGCGAGGAAAATGTCAGGCATTTTGCAATATTTCACAGTGTAAAATCCAACAAGTAAAACTGCGATATGTACAGTATGTAAGGTTTCCGTTTCGAGGGGTGGCACTAGTGTTGCCAATTTCAACACCAGCAATCTTATAAGTGTGAAAGAGCATGATACAACAATGATAGAAATCATATCAAATCCATACATGGTCAGTAGTAAACAGCTGTTAAATAATAATAATAATAACGATATGTATTTTTTATCACACTGGTATTGGATCAGTACTCGGTATCGGCCGATACCGCAAGTTCAGGTATTGGAATCGGTATCGGGAAGGAAAATATGATATCGGAACATCTCTATTTCTGTATGTCATATAAGCAAAATCCAAACACTGTTTATTTTTTCAGATCACAGAGGAAAACTACGGTGCCACAGAGGTCTTGGAACTTGTACGGAACGGCGAAGACATCAATGTCAATAAATCAAACAGGTAACATTTTCCTCTGTTGTCCTGTTAACCAGGAGCAGATTTTTCCTGCCATGAGAGGATCAATACCACTCTCCTGTCTGTACATTTGTAAATATATAGCTGAAGCCAGCAGCCAGTTAGCTTAGCTTAGCATAAAGACTGGAAAAAGGGAAACAACTAGCCTGGCTATGTCCAAAGGTGACAAAATCCACGTACCACCTCTAAAGTTCACCAATTAAAAAACATTCTATGTTGTTTGCTTTATCTGATCAAAGACTGAAGTGTAAAAACTGCATGTTTTCAGAAATCTGGACATGTCTCAAAATGACAAACTATTCCCTTAAGTGTTTTAAGCGTTTTAACTCGTCCTGAAAACTCAGTTTCAGAATCAGTTTCTTTACTGTTTGTATAACTCTTTTGGTTTTAGAAATCTGGTCATATTTCTGTCTTTCTTCTACATTTTACATGTTCACAAAAAACACTTTACTTTTATATTAATTCCTTTTTTTCTTCCTCTAGGCAGGACTTTGTCAGTGCATATGTAGACTACGTTTTCAACACATCAGTGGCCCCGCTGTTTGAGTGCTTCCATGCAGGCTTCCACAAGGTGTGTGGAGGAAAAGTTCTGGAGCTGTTCCAGCCAAATGAACTGCAAGCCATGGTCATCGGCAACACCAACTATGACTGGACGGAGCTCGAAAAGGTTTCATATCTTATTATAAAGCAAGGAATCTCTGTCTGTACGTGGGTATGTGCTTCGCGTATCTCGAGAACTGTTCATCCGATGTACTTCACACTTGGTGGGTATATTGCTGGAGAAATTTGGGCATGCGACACGTTCACTATTAACAAACGGAATAAATAAGCAGACTGAGTCCAGCATGTCGTCTGTAGCGGGCCTGACAAGACAAGGGCCTAGATTCACTGCGCTTCCTTTTGCTGCTGGATGCTGGACAAAGCCTGCTAATGTCACATGGATGCTGGATATACTAACGTTACAACCCGACTCTTTTTAACTGCCTTGCAGTTAACACGAGCGGATAGACGAACCAGAGTGTTTTTCACCGGTGTCTTGAGTGTGTTTTTTCCTCCGTACACTGTATTTCCCCAGTGTCAGACTTGATACTAACTTATAACACTAACGTTACCACCAGCAAAATACCTCCGCTAATTGAATCCATGCTCTACTTTATAGCGACAGTGGTTATGTCAACACAAGCGACTAATACGCCTTTTAGAAATTACCTCCACTAAGTGTATTCCAGTAACCGCGACTTGGGTGGTTTTTCTGGTGAACCAAGGTGTGTTTCACCTGTGACTGTGAGTAGCCGTGACTTGAGTGTGTGACGCAACTATATACAGTATATATGTCATGGCGGGTTTATTGCTCAGGATCCAAGTAAGCGCAGTGTTGAGTGTGAAGTTGTTTGTATGAGCGGTTCTCGAGAAAGTGGCAAGCAGCAACACCACAAGCCGAGCATTCAGCCTGATCTACACTAGTAATGATTAATGGAAATATGTCATCTCAGCAATACACTTTTGGACTTTGTGATGTACTGTAATCTTATAAAAGAGGACACTTTTATGGGTTTTGTTGTTTGATGACAAAATGAAGTTTCTATAACTAGATGAAATGTGTCCTCTCTGACCTGTGTGAAAAGTCATTATTTTCGAAAAGAAAAAAAAAGCAATAACTCTAAATCTAGAAGTGCAAATGTAATTTTACATGCAAATTGAAGTACAGATATTGAGTATCACAAAATGTGTCAGTTGGCAGAGTAATTTTGAGTAGTGCAAATAACTTTTCTCTTCACCCTTCAGAGTACTGAATACAAAGGGGAGTACTGGACGGACCATCCCACCATCAGGCTCTTCTGGGAGGTGTTCCACATTCTTCCTTTAGAGAAGAAAAAGCAGTTTCTCTGTAAGTGCTGCCCACCATGTATAAAAATATCAGAGCTGTTTTGGCTAGCTGAATTTATTCATGTTTTGTTGGAAACAAATCAACCTTAATTCTGCAAATAAAACATTATTATTCAGTTTAGGGCTGCACGATTTTGAGAAAACATCTAATTGCGATTATTTGACTGATATTGCAATATGATTTGCAATATTAGAGGGAGTGATCATTTTCACTGGAAAACACATTAAAATGATTGTGGTTTGATTTTTGTGGGGATCTGCACCAAATAAAGATGTATTCTTAAGTCTATAGAATATGTGTTGGCCAGGACATCTCTACAGCACCACAATATTTAATTTAAAATTATATTTTGAAACACATTTAACAAATATTGTGCCTTGTGCGAATTGAAAATTGCAGTAGGCCGAATTGTGTTTTTTCGATAAAATTTCGATTAATTGTGCAGCCTTAATTCGGTTGTCTTTTATTATGATATACAGCTGGAAATTGAAACGCTGTCTCTCGCCTCAACAGTGTTCCTCACAGGAAGTGACCGCATACCCATTTTGGGCATGAAAAGCCTGAAGCTGGTGATCCAGCCCACCGGCGGAGGGGAGAGTTACTTACCTGTGGCCCACACCTGCTTCAACCTGCTGGACCTGCCCAAGTACAGGAGTCTGGAGACGCTCCGTGAGAAGCTCCTACAGGCTATAGATCACAATCAAGGCTTTAATCTCGCCTGATAGTACACAGAAATGCCTAGAACTCCATGACCAGACTGTTGATGGCAACCACATTCCCAAATGTTTTGTTTTCGCAGTCTGAACTCTGCTGTAAGAATTGAACACTGGGTGGAAAGAGGAGGAGGCCACGTGGCACTAGAACTGATTAAGAGTTGGATGTCTAGACTTTCACAGGTAATCTTGACTTTGATTTTCCAGCTTTTTTTTCTTCATGCCATCACAGTATTTGATGCTCTTATTACAAGTCGATTCACATTTGATATTGCTCTTGTAGATATGATTTTATTCATCTTTGGATATGACGAGTATGATGAAGCAAACTACTGGTATATAAAGTACAGAGAATGCATACAGCAACATAAACACCTGTAAAATATAATGAAATGCAGTAGCACTACCTTTCTGAAGCTTATAATGTAATAGTGAGTTGTTTATGTTATGGAAAAATACACTGTGGCCTCGAAATGACCCAATTTAAATCAACACCTCTCTGACAACATTTTAAGCTCCGCTGTGGTAGTAGTTGCTGCATGGCTACTGCAATCCGATTGTATTTTACAGGAGATAATGATGTTGTGTCCACAACTGGTTATTAAATGTTTGAACCCAGACAATGTACACTAACTCTCTTTATGTTTGACATAAGTTTTGTTGACATTTGATTGAGAGGACTGCGGAGCGTATGCTTTAGATCCGGAGTAGATTTTCTTGGCTGTCAGCCTTAAAACAATCCACAAATAAAAACAAAGTACAGCCACTGAAATAAATGTGAGTTACTTTGAGGATAAAATACTGTCCTGTTGTTTAAGGCATCTAAGTCATAGTTCATATGGACTCTTCTCATGAACGCGGTAAACACGACCCCATTTGAAGGCAACACATCTTTATATACATATACACACATATAATTTAAGTAGGATCTTCTGGATGATTGGTTTATTGCAACATCTTGTCTTTGGGAATTACAGCTAATAGTTAATGAACATGATCACTGAAATTCAAACATGTCATTGAATGACATGTCAGTGAGTGTAGTACCACTAAAAGTAGCCCAGTTTAGCTTTAATAATTGAACTCGCCCTTTGTCACAGCATGATGGATGTTGAACTGTTCCCAAATTAAAAACCTGACAACAGATTTATATCAACACAGTTCAGTTCAAGTTCACATTTTAATGATAAATGATATGCACACATTGCAGTATATGGCCACGAAGGAGGCAAATATGGATGTCTGTGTCGTCCCGTTTGTACAGAGCTTGTGTTTAGTTTAGTTTCAATGGGGCAACTCATGGTGGACCAGCTGATAGTGGGAACCACAGGAAGGACAGCGCTGGGCATCTCCCTCGTGGAGCCAGAACCACACAATAGCAGTGTTGTCTTCCTCACCTGCAGAGAATTATATATTATTTGTTTGTAATGTACACATTCATACAGATCACTCATCTACGTTCGGTCACTTACAAAGACAGCCCACCATCCTCTTGGCTCCAATGCTTGGCACAATGTGAGGATCCTCCTTTGTGCCAGCATACTCCTTGGGCTTCAGCATACTGTAGGGATCCTGTAATGTGAAGAAAATGAGTACATGTAAGAGTTTAAGCACAGCATTGTGTGTTTAGTAGCCTACCTTTCCCTTTTTGAGGGCCTGCAGGGCGCGTCGCTCCAGCCCAGTGGCCTGCTCTTCATCTGTTGGTATTCCTGGAAAAAAAATATATGGGATAGGTTTACATTAAATGGTTCAAATTCATAAGGTCAGGTTGTTCTGCGTGTGCACATTACAGCCACCCACAGCAGCCTGCTCCTGTCCCCTATCAGGATACTGGCATCCACCCAACAGACGCCTGCCAGAGGAGGCGGGTCTATCAGAGGCCTTTCCACCACTTAAAGTCCAAATGACCTTCATTATTTGATTCAAACGTTGTAGTCACATTAAGTTACTGACATGTCGGTGGTACATAATCTCACAGCACATAAAGTAAACAGACATTACTGGGATTAAATATGAAGAGTCACTGTTATTTATCCTCCTATAATAAAGCACCAGTGGCAGTGAGCTGACGTCATACTGCAGACGTCGTGTACATGCAGCGTTTTAGCCAACAAACTGCGCAGTAAAAAGTAAAAAAAGTATAAATATCAACAGTCTCGATCCCTCCCTGTATCTCCTATATCCATGACCTATGGCCTATGGATGTTGTGATTTTACCCTAGTTTTCTTACGGTCTAAAGTCTTGATATCGTCGGTAATAAACGCAGACTCTTACCTTTCAGTGTGGCCATGAGGCGATGTAAAGGTCGAGCCACCGCATGGCTCCTCAGCTGCAATGTTGTCGTTGTTGTTGATGCACAGGCTCGAAGAAGAAGACGTCCCGCCATGCTGCTCACACTTTCAGGGGGAAACAAAACTGTCAGCTGGACTGAAGTGACCCCGACAACCGTTTGAGTGATAGATGGGCGGACCAATGAGAGCAGGGCAGCGCTGTGCTGGCCAATCAGGAGCACGAGGAACAGGTGGTAAAAATCAATGGTGAAAGTAATATCACTACAAGTTTAAATTACCTCTGATGAAATTTTGAAAGACCAATTTCCATAATTTTCCCCTAAAAAATCACTTTGTGGAGGATACTGTCCACTTCCTAATATCCCTACTTCTGAATTAGGAAATATCACAGTTTAAATTGCAATGCACAAATTACTACACGTTTTAGACAATAGACAATACAAATATATATATATATATATATATATATATATATATATATATATATGTATTGTCTATTGTCCAAAACCCCTATACATACCCCTCTGTGTATGTTGAAAGTTTTATTTTGAAATGATTTACCGGAAGTATGAGTATACTATATATGCATTGACGCTATTTTGACTAATTTAGCAGTTCCTCGTTGTCACCACTAGAGGGCAGCAAACACTCGTGATTTTAAATACACAGATCAACACCTCCTAGCGTCAACATAGAGGTAGACTCCTCCTCTACCTACAGAAACTGCTAATTTAAAAAAAAAAAAAAAGAAAAGAAAGGGAAACATTAAATAATTTTACAGAATATTGTGTATTTGTCTTGTTATTATAGCTTATGGCCATGACTATACTGCTCTCCCGTGGTGAACACGAGTAACTACATGTCTGTGTACGTCGAACGTTTTATTTTGAAATGATTTACCGGAAGTGTGAGTATACTATAATGTCTGCATTAACGCTACTTTGACTAATGTCGCAGTTCTTTGTTGTCACCATTAGAGGGCAGCAAACACTCGTGATTTTAAATACACAGATCACAGATAGTATCAACATCTCTATGTTGTATCACATACAACATAGAGATGTTGATGCATCAACAGGCAGACTCAGGAATTGCTAATGCTTAAAGCACAGATACTATTATGAACACATAAATGTCTTATTGATACCTCTAAAGAATATAACCAATATTGATAGCTGTATTATTCCTACTAAGGTCTGCGATGGCGCTAGTCTAATTTATTTATTTTATTTTATATTAGTTTATTTTATTTTATTTTATTTTATTTTATTTCATTTAATTTAATTTAATTTCATTTCATTTCAATTAATTTCATTTCATTTCATTTTATTTTATTTTATTTTATGTTATATATATATATATATATATATTTTTTTTTTTGTTTATTTTTTTTTTTTTTTTTAAAGCATTAGCAGCTTCTGGAGATAGAGGTAGTGGAGGTTTGAGTCTACCTCTATGTTGATGCTCGGAGGTGTTGATCTGTGTATTTAAAGTCATGAGTGTTTGCTGCCCTCTAGTGGTGACAGTGAGGAACTGCGAAATTAGTCAAAGTGGCGTCAATGCAGACATTATAGCATACTCACACTTCCGGTAAAGCATTTCAAAATAAAACGTTCAACATACACAGAGATGTAGTTACTCGTGGTCACCACGGGAGGGCAGTATAGTCATGGCAATGATTGGCCATAAACTATAGTAACATGACAAATACACGATATTCACTGTAAATATGTAATGTTTTACAGAGTATATTTTTGGGATTATTTTGCTAAACAAAGTGCTCGCTGGTTGTACAAATCAAAGATATGACCTGTGTATTTAAAATCAAGTGTGTTAACTGTCCTCTAGTGGTCATTGTGAAGAACTGCACATTTTAAATTCGTCAAGTTAGCATCAATGCAGCCATGTTAACAAACTTACACTTCTGGGAAATGTACATTTTCTTAGCACATTACATGATGCAGGAATTTATATTATTTTATGACAAAGTATACTGAAAGAGACATTTCTTTGCCTTTGTGTTTATTTTATGTAATATCTTTTTTGTGCACTGGGTGGCAGTCACATGAAAAGGGACTGCATTTATACTACACAGGAAGAGCGTGTTGCATGCCGGGAAGCGTACTTGTGTTTGAACGTGGCCTTCTGGAGGCAGCGTGGCTAAATTGGGTTAAACTCCCTAACTTTGTCATTGATTGTGTTGCCTGGATGAAAAGTTCCATTCCATTCCATTCCAATCCAAAAGTTCGCCGTCATAGCAGCAGCATAGTGACTCATTTGAAGCCACTAAGTTAGTCAACAAACTTGCTTCTTCTATGAACTTTGAAGCGATTGTCACGCTTTAGTTGCTTGTGATTGTTAATGGATGTTCCTGTGCATGATTGCAGCTGCAGCAGAAGCTTGTCGGAACCAATACAAACTTTAGGTCCAGCACCAGAAGGACGCCAGCGTTGATTCTTCCTCACCAGGTATGAGTTGCTTCACTAAACAATAATGGCATTTTGACTTTGTGTGAACACATTTTTGCTGGTAAGTTTCAGATTATTAAACGAAATAACAAATAGAGATGCACGATTTTGAAAAAATATATATAACTTAAATGCTTTATTTTGACTTGATATTGCAATTGCGACATGATTTGCGATATTAGAGAGAAAGATAATTATTATTATTTTCATTTTCATTTTCATTTAAAAAACGTATTAAAATGATTATGGTGTGATTTTTGTGGGGATCTGTACCAAACAAAGATGTTTTTTTTAAGTCTGTCGAAAATTTCTGCACATTTCTAGAACATTTCTGCAGCACCACAATATGTAATATTAAATAGTATTTTGAGCCACATTTCGCCTTTTAACAAATATTGATCATTTGAAAAGTAGGCCATATTGCGATTTTGATAAAATTTGATTAATTGTAGGGATGCACCGATAGCGGATTGGATATCGGGCTGATATACTGACTCAAATAGCTGGATCGGATATCGGTGATAATGGGGCAGATCCAATAATTGCAATTCTATGTTTATATACTATATACATTATATACTGGAATTTGAATTCCTGTTTAAGTTTTGATCAATTTGTTGCTGCATTAAAAAGGTTTACACTTGTAATTATAATCCTGATCATTTTGAAGCTGTTTTGGCCAAGTTATTGGTGTATGATTTTATTATTTTAATTATAAATAACAATTCACTAAATTTATATCTATGTATTTATTTGTTACATTTTGTTTTACAAAGTTAGGAAAGCAAAGTTTAAGTCAAGCCTGATGTTTCCTTACACATAAAAGAATGATCCCATTCACTTCCACACAGTGATACATACAGATTATTAATTATTAAACACTGGTATCGGATCGGTACTCGGTATCGGCCGATACCCAAAGCCCAGGTATCGCTATCAGTATAGGGACTAAAAAAGTGGGATCGGTGCTTCCCTAATTAATTGTAATTAATTGTTCAGCCCTAGTAGCTAGGCTCTTGGGGAAAAATTGGAAAGGTTACAAAACGGTTGTCTAGAAGGGAACCAGTGAGTTTGGGAAAGTCTTGCATGATGTTAACATAAGGCATTGATCTCTAATAGTTAAGGTACTATAGTACATACTATACTATGACTTTTTTTTTTAATTTTCAACATACTACACTATGACTTTTTCCGAAATGCTGTACGATGACTTTTTTTCGACATACTATACTATGATTTTTTTCATTTGTTCAACATACTATACCAAAACTTTTATTATTTTTTTGACATACTATACTATGACTTTTTTTTTTGGACGTACTATACTATACCTTTTTTTCGACATACTACACTATGACTTTTTTTTATTATTTCGACATACTATACAATGATGTTTTTTCGACATACTATAACTTTTTTTTTTTTCGACATACTATACTATGACTTTTTTTTTTTTTTCGGCATACTATACTATGACTTTGTTTAATTTTTTCGACATACTATACAATGATGTTTTTTCGACATACTATGACTTTTTTTTTTTTTTCGACATACTATACTATGACTTTTTTTTTTTTTTCGACATACTATACTATGACTTTGTTTAATTTTTTCGACATACTATACTATGACTATTTTTTTTCCGACATTCTATACTATGACTTTTTTTATTTTTTCAACATACTATACTATGACTTTTTTTTTTATTTTTTCGACATACTATACAATGACTTTTTTTTATTTTTTCGACAAACTATACTATGACTTTTTTTATTTTTTCGACATACTATAGTATGACTTATTTTTATTTTTTCGATATACTATACTATGACTTTTTTTTTATTATTTGGACATACTATAACTTTTTTCGACATACTATACTATGACTTTTTTTATTTTTTCGATATACTATACTATGACTTTTTTTTTATTTTTTAGACATACTATACTGACTTTTTTTTTTACAAATTATACTATGACTTTTTTTTATTATTTCGACATACTATAACTTTTCTTCGACATACTATACTATGACTTTTTTTAATTTTTCCGACATACTATACTATGACTTTTTTTCCCCGACATACTATGACTTTTTTTCGACATACTATGACTTTTTTTTTCGACATACTATACTATGACTTTTTTTCGACATACTATACTTTGACTTCTTTTTACAAAATATTTCAACATACTATACTATGACTTTTTTCATGAAAATTTTCGACATACTATTCTATGACATTTTTTCATGAACATTTTCGACATACTATTCTGAGTTTTTTTTTCCACAAAATTAATCGACATACTATAGTATGACTTTTTTTTCATTAAAATTTTCGACATACTATACTATGACATTTTTTCATGAAAATCTTCGACATTCTATACTATGACTTTTTTTTCCACAAAATTAATCGACATACTATACTATGAGTTTTTTCATGAAAATTTGACATTCTATACTATGACTTTTTTTTCCACAAAATTAATTGACAATCTATACTATATCATTTTTTTAAGGAAAATTTGACGTACTATACTATGACTTTTTTTTCCCAAAAAATTAATCGCCATACTATCCTATGACTTTTTTCAAGAAAATTTCATACACACTATACTATGACTTTTTCTTCATGAAAATTGTCATATCAAAAATGTTCATGAAAAAAGTCATAGTATAGTATATCGATTAATTTTGTGGGGAAAAAATTCAAAGTATAGAATGTCGAAAATGTTCATGAAAAAAGGCATAGTATAGTATGGCGATTAATTTTGTGGAAGAAAAACTCATAGTATAGAATGTCAAAAATTTTCATGCAAAAAAAAGTCACACTATAGTATGTCGAAAAATTTCATAAAAAAAAGTCATACTATAGTAAGTCGAAAATTTTCATGAAAAAAAAGTCACTATAGTATGTCGAAAAATTTCATAAAAAAAAGTCATACTATAGTATGTCGAAAACTTTCATGAAATAAAAAGTCATACTATAGTATGTCGAAAACTTTCATGAAAAAAAAGTCATACTATAGTATGTCGAAAACTTTCATGAAAAAAAAGTCATACTATACTATGTCGAAAACTTTCATGAAAAAAAAAGTCATACTATAGTATGTCGAAAACTTTCATGAAAAAAAAGTCATACTATACTATGTCGAAAACTTTCATGAAAAAAAAGTCATACTATAGTATGTCAAAAATTTTCATGAAAAAATGTCATTCTATAGTATGTCGAAAATGTTCATGAAAAAACTCATAGTATAGTATGTCGAAAATTTTCATGAAAAAAAAGTCATACTATAGTATGTCGAAAATTTTCATGTAAAAGTCATACTATAGTATGTCGATTCATTTTGTGGAAAAAAAAACTCATAGTATAGAATGTCGAACATTTTCATGAAAAAAAGTCATAGTATAGTATGTCAAAGATTTTCGTGAAAAAATGTCATAGTATAGAATGTCGAAAATTTTCATGAAAAAAGACATATTATAGTATGCCCATTAATTTTGTGGAAAGAAAACTCAGTTTAAAATTTCGAAAATTTTCATAAAAAAAGTCATACCATAGTATGACTTTTTCGTAAAAAAATGTCATAGTATCGAATGTCGAAAAAAGACATAGTAAAGTCTGTCGATTAATTTCGTGGAAAAAAAATTCAGTTTAAAATTTTGAACATTTTCATGAAAAAAGTCATACTATAGTATGGCTTTTTCGTAAAAAAATGTCATAGTATAGTATGACGAAAATTTTCGTAAATAAATGTCATAGTATAGAATGTCGAAAAATTTCATGAAAAAAGTCATACTATAGTATGTCGAAAATTTTCGTAAAAAAATGTCAAAGTATAGAATGTCGAAAATTTTCATGAAAAAAGGCATAGTATAGTCTGTCGATTAATTTCGTGGAAAAAAAACTCAGTTTAAAATTTTGAACATTTTCAAAATTTTTCAAAACTCAGTTTAAAATTTCGTCAATTTTCATGAAAAAAGTCATGCTATAGTATGACTTTTTTCACGAAAATTTTCGAAATTTTAAACTGAGTTTTTTTTCCACCAAATTAATCGACAGACTATACTATGCCTTTTTTCATGAAAATTTTCGACATTCTATACTATGACATTTTTTTACGAATATTTTCAAAAAATTTCATGAAAAAAGCTATACTATAGCATGTCGAAAATATTCGTGAAAAAATGTCATAGTATAGAATGTCGAAAATTTTCATGAAAAAAGGCATAGCAGTCTGTCGATTAATTTGGTGGAAAAAAAACTCAGTTTAAAATTTCGTCAATTTTCACAAAAAAATAGCATGACTTTTTTCATGAAAATTTCGAAATGTTAAACTGAGTTTTTTTTCCACCAAAATAATCGACAGACTGTACTATGCCTTTTTTCATGAAAATTTTTGACATTCTATACTATGACATTTTTTTACGAATATTTTCGAAAATTTTCATGAAAAAAGTCATAGTATAGTCTGTCGATTAATTTGGTGGAAAAATAACTCAGTTTAAAATTTCGTCAATTTTCAAAAAAGTCATACTATAGCATGACTTTTTTCATGAAAATTTCGAAATTTTAAACTGAGTTTTTTTTCCACCAAATTAATCGACAGACTATACTATGCCTTTTTTCATGAAAATGTTCGACATTCTATACTATGACATTTTTTTAAGGATATTTTCAAAAAATTTCATGAAAAAAGTCATGTCAAAAATATTCGTAAAAAAATGTCATAGTATAGAAAGTCGAAAATTTTAATGAAAAAAGGCATAGTATAGTCTGTCGATTCATTTGGTGGAAAAAAAACTCAGTTTAAAATTTCGACTTTTTTTGAAAAAGTCATACTATAGTATGACTTTTCATGAAAATTGACGAAAATTTAAACTGAGTTTTTTTTCCACCAAATGAATCGACAGACTATACTTTGCCTGTTTTCATTAAAATTTTCGACATTCTATACTACGACATTTTTTACGAATATTTTCGAAAATTTTCATGAAAAAAGTCATGTCAAAAATATTCGTAAAAAAATGTCATAGTATAGAAAGTCGAAAATTTTAATGAAAATAGGCATAGTATAGTCTGTCGATTCATTTGGTGGAAAAAAAACTCAGTTTTAAATTTCGACTTTTTTTGAAAAAGTCATACTATAGTATGACTTTTCATGAAAATTGACGAAAATTTAAACTGAGTTTTTTTTCCACCAAATGAATCGACAGACTATACTATGCCTGTTTTCATTAAAATTTTCGACATTCTATACTACGACATTTTTTTACGAATATTTTCGAAAATTTTCATGAAAAAAGTCATGTCAAAAATATTCGTAAAAAAATGTCATAGTATAGAAAGTCGAAAATTTTAATGAAAAAAGGCATAGTATAGTCTGTCGATTCATTTGGTGGAAAAAAAACTCAGTTTAAAATTTCGACTTTTTTTGAAAAAGTCATACTATAGTATGACTTTTCATGAAAATTGACGAAAATTTAAACTGACTTTTTTTTCCACCAAATGAATCGACAGACTATACTATGCCTGTTTTCATTAAAATTTTCGACATTCTATACTATGACATTTTTTTACGAATATTTTCGAAAATTTTCATGAAAAAAGTCATGTCAAAAATATTCGTAAAAAAATGTCATAGTATAGAAAGTCGAAAATTTTAATGAAAAAAGGCATAGTATAGTCTGTCGATTCATTTGGTGGAAAAAAAACTCAGTTTAAAATTTCGACTTTTTTTGAAAAAGTCATACTATAGTATGACTTTTCATGAAAATTGACGAAAATTTAAACTGAGTTTTTATTCCACCAAATGAATCGACAGACTATACTATGCCTGTTTTCATTAAAATTTTCGACATTCTATACTACGACATTTTTTTACGAATATTTTCGAAAATTTTCATGAAAAAAGTCATGTCAAAAATATTCGTAAAAAAATGTCGTAGTATAGAAAGTCGAAAATTTTAATGAAAAAAGGCATAGTATAGTCTGTCGATTCATTTGGTGGAAAAAAAACTCAGTTTACAATTTCGTCTTTTTTTGAAAAAGTCATACTATAGTATAACTTTTCATGAAAATTGACGAAAATTTAAACTGAGTTTTTTTTCCACCAAATGAATCGACAGACTATACTATGCCTGTTTTCATTAAAATTTTCGACATTCTATACTACGACATTTTTTTACGAATATTTTCGAAAATTTTCATGAAAAAAGTCATGTCAAAAATATTCGTAAAAAAATGTCATAGTATAGAAAGTCGAAAATTTTAATGAAAAAAGGCATAGTATAGTCTGTCGATTCATTTGGTGGAAAAAAAACTCAGTTTAAAATTTCGACTTTTTTTGAAAAAGTCATACTATAGTATGACTTTTCATGAAAATTGACGAAAATTTAAACTGAGTTTTTTTTCCACCAAATGAATCGACAGACTATACTATGCCTGTTTTCATTAAAATTTTCGACATTCTATACTACGACATTTTTTTACGAATATTTTCGAAAATTTTCATGAAAAAAGTCGTCAAAAATATTCGTAAAAAAATGTCATAGTATAGAAAGTCGAAAATTTTAATGAAAAAAGGCATAGTATAGTCTGCCGATTCATTTGGTGGAAAAAAAACTCAGTTTAAAATTTCGACTTTTTTTGAAAAAGTCATACTATAGTATGACTTTTCATGAAAATTGACGAAAATTTAAACTGAGTTTTTTTTCCACCAAATGAATCGACAGACTATACTATGCCTGTTTTCATTAAAATTTTCGACATTCTATACTACGACATTTTTTTACGAATATTTTCGAAAATTTTCATGAAAAAAGTCATGTCAAAAATATTCGTAAAAAAATGTCATAGTATAGAAAGTCGAAAATTTTAATGAAAAAAGGCATAGTATAGTCTGTCGATTCATTTGGTGGAAAAAAAACTCAGTTTAAAATTTCGACTTTTTTTGAAAAAGTCATACTATAGTATGACTTTTCATGAAAATTGACGAAAATTTAAACTGAGTTTTTTTTCCACCAAATGAATCGACAGACTATACTATGCCTGTTTTCATTAAAATTTTCGACATTCTATACTACGACATTTTTTTACGAATATTTTCGAAAATTTTCATGAAAAAAGTCATGTCAAAAATATTCGTAAAAAAATGTCATAGTATAGAAAGTCGAAAATTTTAATGAAAAAAGGCATAGTATAGTCTGTCGATTCATTTGGTGGAAAAAAAACTCAGTTTTAAATTTCGACTTTTTTTGAAAAAGTCATACTATAGTATGACTTTTCATGAAAATTGACGAAAATTTAAACTGAGTTTTTTTTCCACCAAATGAATCGACAGACTATACTATGCCTGTTTTCATTAAAATTTTCGACATTCTATACTACGACATTTTTTTACGAATATTTTCGAAAATTTTCATGAAAAAAGTCATGTCAAAAATATTCGTAAAAAAATGTCATAGTATAGAAAGTCGAAAATTTTAATGAAAAAAGGCATAGTATAGTCTGTCGATTCATTTGGTGGAAAAAAAACTCAGTTTAAAATTTCGACTTTTTTTGAAAAAGTCATACTATAGTATGACTTTTCATGAAAATTGACGAAAATTTAAACTGAGTTTTTTTTCCACCAAATGAATCGACAGACTATACTATGCCTGTTTTCATTAAAATTTTCGACATTCTATACTACGACATTTTTTTACGAATATTTTCGAAAATTTTCATGAAAAAAGTCATGTCAAAAATATTCGTAAAAAAATGTCATAGTATAGAAAGTCGAAAATTTTAATGAAAAAAGGCATAGTATAGTCTGTCGATTCATTTGGTGGAAAAAAAACTCAGTTTAAAATTTCGACTTTTTTTGAAAAAGTCATACTATAGTATGACTTTTCATGAAAATTGACGAAAATTTAAACTGAGTTTTTTTTCCACCAAATGAATCGACAGACTATACTATGCCTGTTTTCATTAAAATTTTCGACATTCTATACTACGACATTTTTTTACGAATATTTTCGAAAATTTTCATGAAAAAAGTCATGTCAAAAATATTCGTAAAAAAATGTCATAGTATAGAAAGTCGAAAATTTTAATGAAAAAAGGCATAGTATAGTCTGTCGATTCATTTGGTGGAAAAAAAACTCAGTTTAAAATTTCGACTTTTTTTGAAAAAGTCATACTATAGTATGACTTTTCATGAAAATTGACGAAAATTTAAACTGAGTTTTTTTTCCACCAAATGAATCGACAGACTATACTATGCCTGTTTTCATTAAAATTTTCGACATTCTATACTACGACATTTTTTTACGAATATTTTCGAAAATTTTCATGAAAAAAGTCATGTCAAAAATATTCGTAAAAAAATGTCATAGTATAGAAAGTCGAAAATTTTAATGAAAAAAGGCATAGTATAGTCTGTCGATTCATTTGGTGGAAAAAAAACTCAGTTTAAAATTTCGACTTTTTTTGAAAAAGTCATACTATAGTATGACTTTTCATGAAAATTGACGAAAATTTAAACTGAGTTTTTTTTCCACCAAATGAATCGACAGACTATACTATGCCTGTTTTCATTAAAATTTTCGACATTCTATACTACGACATTTTTTTACGAATATTTTCGAAAATTTTCATGAAAAAAGTCATGTCAAAAATATTCGTAAAAAAATGTCATAGTATAGAAAGTCGAAAATTTTAATGAAAAAAGGCATAGTATAGTCTGTCGATTCATTTGGTGGAAAAAAAACTCAGTTTAAAATTTCGACTTTTTTTGAAAAAGTCATACTATAGTATGACTTTTCATGAAAATTGACGAAAATTTAAACTGAGTTTTTTTTCCACCAAATGAATCGACAGACTATACTATGCCTGTTTTCATTAAAATTTTCGACATTCTATACTACGACATTTTTTTACGAATATTTTCTAAAATTTTCATGAAAAAAGTCATGTCAAAAATATTCGTAAAAAAATGTCATAGTATAGAAAGTCGAAAATTTTAATGAAAAAAGGCATAGTATAGTCTGTCAATTCATTTGGTGGAAAAAAAACTCAGTTTACAATTTCGTCTTTTTTTGAAAAAGTCATACTATAGTATGACTTTTCATGAAAATTGACGAAAATTTAAACTGAGTTTTTTTTCCACCAAATGAATCGACAGACTATACTATGCCTGTTTTCATTAAAATTTTCGACATTCTATACTACGACATTTTTTTACGAATATTTTCGAAAATTTTCATGAAAAAAGTCATGTCAAAAATATTCGTAAAAAAATGTCATAGTATAGAAAGTCGAAAATTTTAATGAAAAAAGGCATAGTATAGTCTGTCGATTCATTTGGTGGAAAAAAAACTCAGTTTAAAATTTCGACTTTTTTTGAAAAAGTCATACTATAGTATGACTTTTCATGAAAATTGACGAAAATTTAAACTGATTTTTTTTTCCACCAAATGAATCGACAGACTATACTATGCCTGTTTTCATTAAAATTTTCGACATTCTATACTACGACATTTTTTTACGAATATTTTCGAAAATTTTCATGAAAAAAGTCATGTAAAAATTTAAAAAAATTTTTTATAAATCATAAATCGTATAATTTTATGAAAAAAGGCAAAGTATACTTCGATTTTTGTGGAAAAAAAACTCAGTTAAAATATACGATCTTTTAAAATCAAAATTTTGACATTTATCTACGAAATTTCGAAATTTAAACTGAATTTTTTTCAAAAATGAATCACAGATATCTAAAAAAATGTTTTATTAAAATTTTGAAAATTTTAATGAAAATTTTTATATAGTTGTCGAAAATTTCGTGAAAAAAATCAGTCTAAAATTTAAAAAAATTTTTTATAAATCATAAATCGTATAATTTTAATGAAAAAAGGCAAAGTATACTTCGATTTTTGTGGAAAAAAAATCGTAATATCATTTCTTTTGAAAAATCATACTATAGTTGACTTTTATGAAATTGACGAAAATTTAAACTGATTTTTTTTCCACCAAATGAATCGACAGACTATACTATGCCTGTTTTCATTAAAATTTTCGACATTTTATACGACATTTTAATATTTTGAAAATTTTGTGAAAAAAAGTCATTAAAAATATTTTTAAAAAAGTCATATATAGAATAAATTTTATGAAAATAGAAATTTAATTCTTTTGTTCAAAAAATACAAATTACTATTCTGTTTTAAAAATTTACATTATTTTACGAAATTTGAGAATATTTAACAATTTTTTTCCACCAAATAATGACAGACTATAAAAACTGTTTTATTAAAATTTTCGAAATTCTTTTAAAGAAGCATTTAATTTCGAAATTTATGAAAAAAGTCATTAAAAATTTAAAAAAATTTTTGAAAAAGTCGAATAATTTTAATGAAAAAAGGCATAGTTAAACTTGTTTTTTTGGAAAAAAATCGAAACTATTATACTTTTTTCATAAAAGTTGACATTTATTTCAAAAATTTGACGAAAATTTAAAGAGTTTTTTTCCAAAATTTTCGACAGATATCTTACTTTTCATTATATTAGTCGAAATTCTAATGAAAATTAGATATTTTGAAAATTCATTTGAAAAAAAAAAAATAGTTTAAAAATTCGATATATAGAAAAGCGATAAAGTTTAATGAAAAAAGTAGTAAATTTAACTTCTTTTGGTGGAAAAAAACTCATTACAATTTACTTTTCTGAAAAAGTAAAATTTGACATTTTATAATTGAGAAAATTTAAATATTTTTTTTCATCAAAAATCAGATATAATTTCATTAAAATTTACATTTATACTCGAAAATTTTAATAAAAATATGCAAAATTTTGTAAATTCATGGTGTCAAAAATATTTAAAAAAATGTTAGTATAGAACGTAATATTTTAAAAAAAACATAAAGTTGTCGATTTAATTGGTGAAAAAAAACTAAAGATTCGACTTTTATGAAAAAGTTACTAAAGTTTGACTTTCATAAAATTGACAAATTTAAACTGATTTTTTTCAAATTAATGAAAAAATCTGTCAAATATTCATTAAAATTTCTCGTTTATACTAACATTTTATTAAAAAGATGTAAATTTCATAAAAAAGATGAAAAAAATCGTTAAAAAATGTCATATATGAAAAAATTTTAAGAAATTTTCATGATAGTCGATTCATTTGGTGAAAAAATATCATTAAAATTCGACATTTTTTAAAAAGCCTTTATACATTATGATTTTCATGAAAATTACGAAAATTTAAACTGATTTTTTTTAAAATTGAAGAAATATTAAAAATTTTCTTAAAATTTTGACATTCTATAAATCGAATTTTTTTACGAATATTATTCGATATTTGAAAAAAAAAAATCATTTAAAAATTCGATGTATAGAAAAAGTCAATTTAATAAAACAGGCATGATAATTGCGAAATTCATTTGGTGGAAAAAAAACTCATTTAAATCGACATTTTTAAAAATCATACTATAGTAGACTTTTCATAAATGACGAAAATTTAAACTATTTTCCCCAAATGAACGAAATATATTCAAAAGTTTTCATAAAAATTTTCGACATTCTATAAATCGAAAATTTTATGAAAAATGTCATATTTATGTAATTCATTTGGTGGCAAAAAATCGTTAAAAAATGTCATAGTATAAAAGTAAAATTTAAGATGACTTTTCATAATATTGTCGAAAATTTAAATGGTAAAAAAAACTCATTAAATTTCGACTTTTTTTGAAAAATTCATAATAGTATGATTTTCATAAAAAAAATTTAAACTGAGTTTTTTTTCCACCAAAGAAACAGACATATACTTTTTCATTAAAATTTTCATTCTATACTCGACATTTTTTTAAATATTTTAAAATTTCATAAAAAAGTCATGTCAAAAATATTCGTAAAAAAATGTCATAGTATAGAATGTCGAAAATTTTTATGAAAAAAGGCATATATAGTCTGTCGATTCATTTGGTGAAAAAAAACTCAGTTTAAAATTCGACTTTTTTTGAAAAAGTCATACTATAGTATGACTTTTCATGAAAATTGACGAAAATTTAAACTGAGTTTTTTTTCACCAAATGATCGACAACTATACATGCTTTTTTCATGAAAATTTTCGACATTCTATACTAGACATTTTTTTACGAATATTTTCGAAAATTTTCATGAAAAAAGTCATGTCAAAATATTCGTAAAAAAATGTCATAGTATAGAAATCGAAAATTTTAATGAAAAAAGGCATAGTATAGTCTGTCGATTATTTGGTGGAAAAAAAATCATTTAAAATTCGATTTTTTTGAAAAATCAGACTATATATGCTTTTCATAAAATTACGAAAATTTAAAAAGTTTTTTTTCACCAAATGAATAATATAAGCCTGTTTTCATAAAATTTCGACATTTTAAAACATTTTTTTACGAATATTTTCGAAAATTTTCAGAAAAAAGTCATTAAAATATTCTAAAAAAATGCAAGTTAAAGTCGAAAATTTTAATGAAAAAAGGCATATATAGTTGCGTTCATTTGGTGAAAAAAAATCAGTTTAAAATTTGATTTTTTTGAAAAAGTCATACTATAGTATGCTTTTCATAAAATTGAAAAAATTTAAACTGAGTTTTTTTCCCAAATAATACAACTATATATGCTTTTCATTAAAATTTTCGAATTTAAACGAATTTTTTTACGAATATTTTCGAAAATTTTCATGAAAAAGTCATGTAAAAATATTCGTAAAAAAATGTCAAGTTTAGAAATGTCGAAAATTTTAATGAAAAAAGTCATAGTATAGTTCGATTATTTGTGGAAAAAAATTAGTTTAAAATTCGAATTTTTTTGAAAAATCAGACTATAGTATGACTTTTCATAAAATTACGAAAATTTAAACTAGTTTTTTTCACCAAATGAATCGCAGACTATATATGCTATTTCATTAAAATTTTCGAATTCTATACTATGAAATTTTTTTACGAATATTTCGAAAATTTTCATGAAAAAAGTCATGTCAAAAATATTGTAAAAAAATGTAATTTAGAATTGAAAATTTTATGAAAAAGATAGTATGTCAGACATTCTTTGTAAAAAAATTTTAAAATTATTTTTTTGAAAAAGCATATATTAGATTTTCATGAAAATACGAAAATTTAAACTAGTTTTTTCCAAAAATCGCAATATAAATCTTTTCATAAAATTGCATTATATGTCATTTTTGTGAAAAAAAACTATTTAAAATTTGCATTTAAAAATTCTAAGTATATTTGAGAAAATTTAATAAAGGTTTTTCTCAATAATGTAAAAAACCTTTTTAAAAATTTATTTTAAAAGTCATTTTTAATTTTTAAAATTTTGAAAATAGTAATTTCAAAAAAATTGATATAAATGCAATTTTAAAAAAGATTATATTGCTTCTTTGTTGAAAAAAAACTCAGTTTAAAATTTCGACTTTTTTTGAAAAAGTCATACTATAGTATGACTTTTCATGAAAATTGACGAAAATTTAAACTGAGTTTTTTTTCCACCAAATGAATCGACAGACTATACTATGCCTGTTTTCATTAAAATTTTCGACATTCTATACTAAGACATTTTTTTACGAATATTTTCGAAAATTTTCATGAAAAAAGTCATGTCAAAAATATTCGTAAAAAAATGTCATAGTATAGAAAGTCGAAAATTTTAATGAAAAAAGGCATAGTATAGTCTGTCGATTCATTTGGTGGAAAAAAAAACTCAGTTTAAAATTTCGACTTTTTTTGAAAAAGTCATACTATAGTATGACTTTTCATGAAAATTGACGAAAATTTAAACTGAGTTTTTTTTCCACCAAATGAATCGACAGACTATACTATGCCTGTTTTCATTAAAATTTTCGACATTCTATACTACGACATTTTTTTACGAATATTTTCGAAAATTTTCATGAAAAAAGTCATGTCAAAAATATTCGTAAAAAAATGTCATAGTATAGAAAGTCGAAAATTTTAATGAAAAAAGGCATAGTATAGTCTGTCGATTCATTTGGTGGAAAAAAAAACTCAGTTTAAAATTTCGACTTTTTTTGAAAAGTCATACTATAGTATGACTTTTTTGAAAATTGACGAAAATTTAAACTGAGTTTTTTTTCCACCAAATGAATCGACAGACTATACTATGCCTGTTTTCATTAAAATTTTCGACATTCTATACTACGACTTTTTTTTACGAATATTTTCGAAAATTTTCATGAAAAAAGTCAAGTCAAAAATATTCGTAAAAAAATGTCATAGTATAGAAAGTCGAAAATTTTAATGAAAAAAGGCATAGTATAGTCTGTCGATTCATTTGGTGGAAAAAAACTCAGTTTAAAATTTCGACTTTTTTTGAAAAAGTCATACTATAGTATGACTTTTCATGAAAATTGACGAAAATTTAAACTGAGTTTTTTTCCACCAAATGAATCGACAGACTATACTATGCCTGTTTTCATTAACATTTTCGACATCTATACTACGACATTTTTTTACGAATATTTTCGAAAATTTTCATGAAAAAGTCATGTCAAAAATATCGTAAAAAAATGTCATAGTAAAGAAAGTCCGAAAATTTTAATGAAAAAAGGCATAGTATAGTCTGTCGATTCATTTGGTGGAAAAAAAAATCAGTTTAAAATTTCGTTTTTAAAAAGTCATACTATAGATGACTTTTTTATGAAAATTCGAAATTTTTAAACTGAGTTTTTTTTCCACCAAATAATCGACAGACTATACTATGCCTTTTTCATAAAATTTTCGACATTCTATACTAGACATTTTTTTACGAATATTTTCGAAAATTTTCATGAAAAAAGTCATGTCAAAAATATTCGTAAAAAAATGTCATAGTATAGAAAGTCGAAAATTTTAATGAAAAAAGGCATAGTATAGTCTGTCGATTCATTTGGTGGAAAAAAAAATCAGTTTAAAATTTTTTTTCCGAACTTTTTTTTTTTGGAAAAAA